>JARRAA010012085.1:0-72901 GCA_030557295.1 Ecitodaemon sp. MM-2014 | reverse complement strand
TGCACTTTGCGTGGACAATGCTGCCAACTGAATCGCAACACCATTTCCATCGTTTGGTACGTTCGAATTCTAACGAAGATTTGAATGATTTGAATTTTCGGCGCGGCGTTAGTGTCTTCTTACTCTGGCAGTAACTTTTCCGAAATTGATGACGATTTGCGAGTGTTACTAATTCTACAATGATCATGAACAATTTGTTTGCTTCTTAAATACATTTTAAATTTACTATTTATTTATCACTAATTATCTTCATTGGACTATCTTTCTTATTTGTAATTATATGCAGGTCTCAATTAGGTTTTTTATTATGTTTACAATGTAAATGTAAGTTATTATATCGTTCACTTTTTTTTTTACATGATCGTATCTACAATAGTTTTAAAGTTATATGTTTTTATACGTAAAATTCGCCAATTCGTAGACACTATCGCGTCGTGTTAAACGCGATGCTTTTCATTGTGAGCAAAACCAGCAGCCACTGGTTGAAACAATTGATGACAATGAGATTTGAGTGGGGTGTTAGTGAACGCCAGTCAATTACTTGCGCAACTTGATGCGAAAGTACTTTCGAACCCGAAGCGATGAAAAATACTATTTTAAGTGTGAGTCCATGTATAGAACTCAAAAGTCACCATCAAAAATTATACACTAAGCAGTCAAGAGCGCAAATATGAATTTCTCCACAAAATTCATTAGAATACTTTTTAATAGCCGTAAACTCAGGTTATCACATCAATGTAAAATCGTGATTTATAGTGCCATCTGTTAATGAATATGGTCAGAATCAACAATGTTTCGGCTTTCTGTCCACACACGCCGAACAACGGTGACAAGTGGCTTCCACCTGGTCCTTCCCAATCGAATCGCAATACTCCTTTGACCAATACACGAAGCAGTAAATGCAGTATTCACCTGAAAGAATTAAATTAAAAAATGCGCGCATTTAAACTGATTACATAATTACCTGGTGGCGATGCGGTTAGAGCAGGTAAAGCACAACCGGCATCCCATTGCAGTAAAGCAAGGGCTGCTAACAACAAAAGTATGGAACACTTCATTGTCGGGACTTGTTCTGGAGTTACTTGAAGAAAATCGAATGAAACGCGCCTTTTAATACGGTTCCCGACAAAGAATTATCGACTATTAAATGATTGTTTTAAACAAAAGCTAATCGAAACTAGGTGATAATTTTAGTTTTGCAACGTTAAAACGTGATGATAAGCCAAGTTAAAGAAGTAACGTTCATTTTATGCGAATGTGGGCACGCTTTTTGCTCGTGTCGTCAACTATACACACGCCGCCCACTTTCGCGACGTGTTAAACGCGATGCTTTTCATTGTGAGCAAAACCAGCAGCCACTAGTTGAAACAATTGATAATTATGAGATTTGAGTGGGGTGTTAGTGAACGCCAGTCAATTACTTGCGCAACTAGATGCGAAAGTACTTTCGAACCCGAAGTGATGAAAAATACTATTTTAAGTGTGAGTCCATTTATAGAACTCAAAAGTCACCATCAAAAATTATACACTAAGCAGTCAAAAGCGCAAATATGAATTTCTCCACAAAATTAATTAGAATACTTTTTAATAGCCGTAAATGCAAGTTATGTCGTTATCACATCAATGTAAAATCGTGATTTATAGCGGCATCTGGTACTGAATATGGTCAGAATCAACAATGTTGGGGTTTTCTGTCCACACAAGCCGAACAACTGTGACAAGTGGCTTCCACCTGGTCCTTCCCAATCGAATTGCAATACTCCTTCGACCAATACACAAAGCAGTAGATGCAAGGCGTCTCTAAAACAGAACATTTAACAAATTAATTAACCAGAAAACCCATCGCTTGTAGCGACTTACCACTTGAAGATACGGACGAAGACGAATCTGGCAAACTGATGCAATGAACCGTTTGCCATTGCAACAAAACGACGGTCGTTAGTAACAAAATTAGCGAGCACTTCATCGTCAAGTTTTTCCCGAGCTGTTCGAAGATACTCAGAACACAACGGAACGCGCTTTTAAATGCCGTCCGAAACAAACAACCGAGAAAATCCAATAAAGCGTGCAAACATTGTGCAGCCACAACAATTCAATTCGTTGTCCCATCTTTACATTACTCGCAATCAGCAAATAATTATTGAGAACAATGAATGAGGAAATGTCTGACGTAATTTTCATGTCAGGTAATTTTCATTCATTACGGATGAAGAACAGTTCCGAACATGGTCGGATTATGTGGAGAATGCTCACCAACAAAGAGTATTTTAATATATCTTTCTTCTTGTGACCTGGATGCTTGCGAATTAAGCGAAGAACACTCTCGAACATGGCCGGACTAACTGGAGAACATTCATCAATGAGGGGTATTTTAATATATCTTTCTTCCTGTGACCTTGATCCTTGCGAATTAAGCGAAGAACAGTTCCAAACATGATCCGATTAAGTGGAGAACACTCATCAACAAAGAGTATTTTAATATATCTTTCTTTTTGTGATCTTGGTCCTTGCGAATTAAGCGAAGAACAGTCTCGAACATGGCCGGACTAATTGGAGAACATTCATCAACGAAGAGTACTTCAATATATCGTTCTTCTTGTGACCTTGATCCTGGCGAATTAAGCGAAGAACGGTCGCAAACGTGGGCGGATTAAATGGAGACGCTAAATTTCGTCAACAAATCGTCTTTTGTTTTCGCATCGCTTACATCCCGTCAGCGACTCCATGCACAATACACGCTCGTAACATTATTAAAATTAGCTTAATAGTATATCAAAATTATGTCGTACACACTACGTCCTACCGATGCGCTCCCGCCCGTCCGCCGCCGGAAAATGACCGATTATATAAAATAGCATCATAAACTATATAATATACTCTTCGCAACATGAGGATACTTAAATAGATCGTTCGTCGTCGCAGGCCGCCGCTCGCGGTCGTTACTTATGCATTAGAAAAACGTCGTTAGGTCCTAGAATTCGATAATTACGGTGCTGACGCGCAGCGCGGCTGATATGTCGGAATGCTAGCAGTTGGAGGCGCTGGCGGTCGAAGACGGCGTCGCCGTGCCGGACGTGGCGGCGCTGGAGAACTTCAGGTCGCCCTCGCAAATGTACCGGCCGGAGATGAAGCGCCGCTTGACTAGGGAGAGTCGATAGCCGGCGCCCTGCAGGTGGAAGCCGATGCCCGACAGCGTCGTGCCCTCGCAGTTGAACTGCGCCGAGATGGTCGTCGGCTTGCTGGGGCCGTTCTCGAGGTCGAAGCGCGCCAGCATCGAGCCGACGCCGTGATTCTCCGAGTGCAGCGACAGCTCCGTGTACTTCCACACCAGCTGATTGGTGTCTCCGTTCCTAATTACCGAACATCATCAATGAGATAACGATAATGATTTGCGGACCATTTCAGCTATTTGCCCAGGCCCGCGGGCTGATCTTTCGAACGATTCAATGATTTAATAGTTAACTCAAAGGATCAGCCCCCGGGGCTGCGCGAATAGGCGCAACGTCCGACGGGATCGTACCAAACGGCGGCGGGCTTCGACTGATTGCTCTTCACCTCGCCCTCGACCGGCACCGTCACGGCGACGTTCAGCAAGGGCGACGCCGAACTCATCGCGTGCGAGTTGTACTTGTAGTCGACCTTGAGGTCCGTGTGGGAGTCCTCGCACTTCCAGTAAGCCACTAATTGCAGGGGACAGGACACCGCCCCGGACTGAGGTTTGATCTGGAACAGTTAGCGCGCGTTTAGGGATCGTCGAAAAAACGAGCGAGTCGAAGCGAGCGACGCACTTGGTATTTCAGGATGTCCACGTTGAAATACGACGCGCTGGGGTTCAGCTCGGATTGCTTCTTTAATAGGGCACTTAGCGCGGCCATGTTGAACTCGAGGAACTTGGAGTCGGCCGCGGACTGCCCGCCGTCGCTGCGAAAAAGCCAACGGCACGATTAGCATACGAATGTCCTCATTTCGGGCGAGCCGCGGCGCGCGCTTACATCGTAACCAACTGCTTGTTGGGCAGGATCGTCAGCTTCTGCGTGTTGTGCACGCGGAAGGTGAGCTTCGCCGGGTTCGGGTTGTTCGCGAGCACCGTAACGATGCCCGCCGGGAAGGAGAGCATCATGTCGCCGGACATCTTTACCTGGCACCTGAAAACGAGCGCGCGCGCCATTATCGGTGACCGCTCGCGCGCCTGCGCGCGTCGCACACTCACTTGGTCTCGTCGGCGCCGCGGAAGTACGAGTGGACGATCTCGTGGAACGCGACGGCGAGCGGTATGGTGTCCGCCATGCCGATGGTCAGCGGCGAGGGGCCGCGCGACACGCCGACCGGCACGCACGCGGTGCGAAACTCCAGGCTGCCGACGCTGTCCGCCCGCGAGATGTTCGACGGGCTGATGTGGCCGCGCGGCGCGGCGCCGTCGGACCGCCGCGAGGGCGGCCTCGGGATGGACATGTAGCCGCTGGTGGGCGTGGGCGTTTGTCGCGGCTTCGGCGCGGGCCCGGCCGACGGCTGAATGTCGCCGACCTCGGTGAACAGGTCGCCCAGATCCGCGTACCGCGAGGAGGCGGAGAGCGTGGGCGAGTTGAGCGTCGGCTGCGAGGGACTCTGGAGCGGCGCGTACGGATGCGTGCTGGTCGGCGTCGACGCGTTGGACTGCGCCGGGCTCTGGAAGTTCAGCCCGAGCAGGTCGCTGCTGGGCTTGCCGCCGAGCTGCTGCGACACGGACTGCGAGCGCTTCATGGCGGCGTCCTGCGCGTCCAGCGCGGAGCCGCGCCGTCCGCCGGCGGGCAGCAGATACAGATTCTCGACGGTCGCGCGCAACTCGTCCACGGACGCCGACATCGGCGCGGCGCCGTTGTTCAGCGGCTTGATCTCGACGCGGATCTTGCGCTCGCGCTCGTCGTCCGAATCGGAATCGGACGACGAGTAGAAACTGCCCTTGTCGTTGGTCCAGTTGGCCGGCGCGGTGGGCTGGACGACGAAGCCGTCCTCGTCGACCTCCGGCGCGTCGGGATCGCCCTCGGCCAAGGTCTGACTCTTCCGGGTCTCCTCCTTCTCCTCCCTGGAACGAGGAGCAATTTTACGAAAATCAAACATTGCCATCGGGAGAGGAAACGTGAGGACGTACAAGTCGGATTTCTCCTCCTTATTGCTCTGATTGTCGGCGCCGTCCTTCTTCTTCTTGTTCGCCTTCTTCTTGTTGGCCTTGTCGCGCCGACTGCGGAGGAACCCTAGAGATGACAATCCGCGCATTACGGACCATATCTCGGATTATCGCCCGGCCCCGGGGGCTGATCTTTCGCACCAAGATCGGCCCGCTGGGCTGGGCTGAAATTAGTGCGCCGCACGGCACGTCGTGATTGCGAGTAGAGTTTAGTAGAGTAGAGGTGTGATTCGATTAAAAAAACCTCGTGTGACGAGAGTGTGTGGTGGAGCTGGCAAAACTCTAAAAAACGGCTGCGTGGGGATGGGGCAGGCACCCGCCAACACTGCACGGGGAACGCTAGGGGGGCTAGAGAAGCGAGACTAGGCGTAAGAGTAAGCGAAGAAGCGGCCTACGTTCATTCACACAGCCAGCGCAAAGAGCGACAAAGATCTAGATAGAGAGAGGGAGAGAGAGAGATGCAGATGCGAAGACGCAAAACAAGGACAATTACATTTCGATCCACGCTGCACGCCGCGCGTCATTTCGCCGGGATTAGTCGGAGAGGACGGCGCGCTGCTCGGCCCCGCTCGGCCCTCGCGCGACCCTGCGAACACAACAACAGCAAACCCCCCAACAACAGAGACCCCGTGGTTAGTTCGAGCTGGCCCGCGCCACACCGTCGTTCGGTCACATACCCTGCGAGTTAGACATGAAGAGATTAAGAAGGGAGGTTGTACGGCGGGATGATTTTGCATGTGTTGGCATGGCCTGCGTCCCGCTCACACCGCCCTCATTACCTTCGAGCTTCGCCGCCGGCCTGGCGGCGGCCGGCGGCCCCTGGGCGTCGGCGTCCAGCACGGGCGACTGCAGCTGCTGGGCGGACTCCTCCCAATCGACCAGACCTGGCCAAACAACCGGTCAGCACATCTCCGAGCGTCGGCGGCCATCTAACCTACCTGGCTTCTCCAGTCCGGTGTACTTGCTGAGCACGAACTGCTCGAGCAGCTTGTCGACGGTGAGCTCCAAGCACTGCCGCTTGAAGTCCGTCTGCACCTCGCCGGCCTCCTCGTGCGTCGCCTGCGCCACCTGCACGTACGCGCCGACGAAGTCCTTCATCTGCGCGAGGTGGTGCTCCTCGAGCTCCTGGAAGTGCCTGCAGGTGACGGTCATCTTGCGCTCGAAGGCCTCCTTGGCGGCGCCGTACTTCTCGACGAAGTTGCGGTAGTCCTCCTGCGCCTTCTTGTACTTCGTCTCGGCCTTCTCGACCTCCTTCGGCGAGGCGTTGTCCTTCTTCAGCTTCTCCAGCTCGGCGCCGCGCGCGGCGAACACGTCCTTCGCCTTCTGCACCATCAGCGTGGTGGACTGCATCAGCTGGACGGCCTCCAGCGTGCCGGACTCCTCCTCCTTGACCGCCTTGTGCTTCTTGGCGAGCTCGTCGGAGTACTTGCTCACGTCCTTGACCAGCTCGGCGACCTTGGAGACCATCTGCATGTGCAGGGCGGCGAGGCGCTCCGCGTACTTCTTGAGGACGTCCCACAGCGGCGCGAAGGTGCCCTGCGCGCAGCAGCTGCCCGCCTGCTTGGCGAGCTTCGCGAGGAACTTCGAGTTGTTCTCCTCGATGCTCGACTGCTCGCGGAAGAAGTCCGCCAGGTCCTTGCTCGCCACGAGGCCATACTTCATGTTATGGTAGAGAACGTCGAAGCCATTGTTTTTGTCGCCCTGCGCAAACAGAAACGCGCAACGTTATTTTCCTTTCGATTTCGCGAGGCGCGAAACTGACGCGCTTTCGGCGTCGACACCTCTTCGATTGCCGCATGGGAGGATGAGGACGACCGAGCGGCGCGAACCGAATGCGACTTTTGGTTATTTATATGCTGGGATCAATATGCGCGCCGCGAACCGGCCGAAAGGCGCTCGCGATCGCTACGAAAGGTTGAAATTCGCGCGAGGCCTTCTCGTCCCGCCGCATTTTCCGACTCCGGACGCGGAATATCCGTGCGTAGTTAACTAGCAGTTACGCAACGCTTGATTGCGAGTTACAAGTTTGCTCGGCGACAAAGTGTGCGCTCGCGCAGCCGGCCGACGAGCGCGAGAGGAGCTCTTAATTAGAGCCTGGCCTGAAAAAACAAACGAGGCGCAATTATGTCGCAATTACGCCGACTCGTGTTTGCACGTCTTCGTTCGATGGGCGCGCAATTTTCGTATAAATGATTGCCGCTTGCACGCGCCTCGAGCGTTTATCGCGCTTTATTGCTAGTCAAATAACTATTCAGTTGGAATTTGGAATTTTCAGCGTTTATTAACAAAATGCCGGAAAATTCTCGAACACGACTAGAGTAGAGTTGAATATATTGGTTCCTCTTAAAGTTTCAGGTTTGGGGGACTAATATTTCAGGAGATGTGGGGTGTTTTCAGGAGCGATGACAGTTTAATCGATGTTTCAGAATTGTCAACTTTTAAGTTATTGTTGTTAATGTTTATGGCCAAATATCGAAAAATCCTTGGACATTTCTCGAAAAGGGTTTAATTGTCAAATTCGTCTTAAAATTTCAAAGTGGTCGGAATAATATTTCAGAGTGTTTTATGCCTCTGTGATATTTTGATCGATGTTTTTATAAATTCCAACTAATTGCACTAATTTACTTCTTTATAGAAGAAATATGATAAAACATTTAAGTACGTCTGAAATAGCATTTAATCGGCTTTGTTGTCTGAAATTTTGAAGAAAATCGGACGAACATTGAAAAAAATACAGAGTGTTTTCTAAACTTACTATTCTTAGTCGACCTATTTTTATAAAGTTCTACCTTTCGGCACCTTTTTCACACGTTTCTTGACAATTTACAACAAAACACATAAGCACATCTTAACGACAACTTATTAAACTATATTATCTCAAAATTTCAGTTAAATTAAACGAATATTTTCAAAGATACAGAGTGTTTTATGCAACATTAACTTGCTGCCGTTACTTGCCAACTGCTTTCAACTTCCGAGGCAATTTTAAACTATTTACTGACGTAATATCGGAAAATACTGACCTATCCTTCACCCTCAATTAAATTATCTCAATTTCATTGTACATTGATATTTTTACCCTTTGCATTGGTCTATTTTTAGACGCACCCCGAGGTGTTCAATGTCGAGGGTAATAAAGCGCATTAAAGTTTTATCTTCGACCTTAATTATCGCGCGCACCGATCGATATCGTCGAAAACGATGGTCGAATGTCTATAAATAATATCATGCCGTATTATCTTGCGCACTTCGGGCGTTGTTTACTCGAACAATGTGGAAGTTATGAAAAACTTCGTAAACAATCCGTCCGTCCAGGTCAACAACGTCGTCGCAAATACTTCGACTTTAGTAACGATTTTCATCAAGTCTCGGTGTAATTAGCTAAAAATATTTTTATGCCACTTAAAGGGAACTTAATGGGCTATTATGTGTTATGTTTTGAAGGACTTTGCATTAACATTATAAAAAATATGAAAGAAAAGTTTGGGCGCTATTTGTTTATAATCAAAATATGGATAAATACCCAAGTGAGTCTAAATTAGTAATTAATAAAGTAATTTGATTAAAAATTTCAGAACGATCGGATAAATATTATAAGAAATACGGGATGCTTTGCATAACACTTGATTGTTCTTAATTTTCATAAAGTTTGAGCGCTATTTTTAACTGTTTATAAACAAAATATGGATAAATGCCCAAGTGAGTCTAAATTAGTAATTAATAAAGTAATTTTGTTAAAAATTTCAGAACGATCGGATTAATATTATCAGAAATACGTGGTGTTTTGTATAACACCTAATTGCTCTTAATTTTCATAGAGTTTGAGCGCTATTTTCAATTGTTTATAAACAAAATATGAAAAAAAAACCCGAATGAGCCTTTAGCATTAATTAGTAAAGTCGTTCGGATTAAGATTTCAGAAAACACGGAATTCATGTCGAAATGTTTAGGATGTACAAAAAATACTTCAGTCAACATTGTAACAAACGTGTTTTATAAAATTTGCATTTTTCCGACGCGCGCAACCGCAGTTTATAAACCCGACACTATTTGCGTCGACGGCTTTTATCGTTATTGCCTCAAAACCTCCGCGGCATGAGTCACGCCAAACGTTTGCGCGCGCTACAAAAATTCCTCCGCGCATTTCCATGTTCCATCTTATAATGCGGCGAACTCGTCGCGATTACTTTCTAAACTGCAAGACATTAAGCCGACTTCGATTATTCGAACTGACCGGCAAAATGGCCGAGCAGAAACGTAAATATTTATCAACTTAATGACGACCAAATGCAATCACGTTGTCAGGAAATGCGTGCGAGACGATTCGATAAGTTCCCGTTTATTAGTTCTGACAGTTTCTGACGCCGTCAACAGCAATGATACAGTTTATCGTTATCTCCGACGTTGAATTCAACGCTGTTCTTTGATAACTGCAAACGACATGCGTTTGAATGCATTTCAAGCCTAAAACACCCCGCCGTCGATTCCTCTTAGGAAGTTCTGACTTGTGGGATGATTTTCATTTGTTTCTTATTAATTTGTAGAAAAATGCTTGCAGATGTCTGAGGTAGAATTTAATAGAGGAGTTTGACTTAATTTTTTTTGGGATATCGCACCCATACTATTCGATATACAGAGTGTTTTATAGAAATACAACTTTCAGGCGATTTTTTAAAAAGAATTTCTAACTTTCAAAACGATTTTCAGATGCGTTCGGATGATTTATTACAAAAATACTTCGACGTACTTAAGAGGAATTTAATAAACTATATTCTGTTAAAGTTGCTTGCCGATAGGTCCAATAATTTGGGAGATACAGAGTGTTTTATAAACCAATGACATTTTAGTGCAAATTGGTATAAATTCCAACTTTCAACGTCATTTTCCATTATTTATAAACAAACTAGATAAAAATGTTTACCCACATCTGAAGCAGAACTTAATTCACTATTATCCCTAAAATTTTTAAACAGATCGGACGAATATTTATAGAAATAGAGAGTGTCTTAAAGAAATACCACTTTTTGTCGATATTTTGAAGAATTCCTAACTTTCAAAACGATTTTCAGATGCGTTTGGATGATTTATTACAAAAATACTCCGACGTGCTTAAGAGGAATTTAATAGACTATATTCTGTTAAAGTTTCATGCCGATAGATCCATTAATTTGGGAGATACAGAGTGTTTTCTGGACCAATGACATTTTAGTACAAATTGTTTAAAATTTCATACTTTAAACGCCATTTCCAATTGTTTATAAACAAAATAGGTAAAAATAATTAAACACATCTGAAGTAGGTCTTAATTCACTATTATCCCTAAAATTTTGAAGCAATCGGACCAATATTTATAGATATACAGAGCGTTTTATAGAAATGCAATTTTTCGTCGATTTTTTCCGGAATTTCTAACTTTTAAAACGATAATCACATGTTTTTTTGGTAATTTATTACAAAAATACTTCGACGTGCTTAAGAGGAATTTAATAAACTATATTATGTTAAAGTTTCATGCCGATAGGCCAAATAATTCGGGAGATACAGAGTGTTTCATAGACCAATGACATTTTAATGCAAATTAATTGACTTTCGACGCAATTTTCAATTGTTTATAAACAAACTAGATAAAAATGTTTATCCACATCTGAAGCAGAACTTAATTCACTATTATCTCTAAAATTTTGAAGCAGATCAGACCAATATTTAACGTAATACATAGTGTTTTCAAATGCATGCATTTTTAGTAGACTTTTGTTTATAAATGTCTAACTTTAACAATGATTTTCACTCATTTCTGGACAATTTACTGAAAAATGCTCAGCCACGTCTAAAAGAAAATCTAATAAAGAATTATCAGAGAGATCAAACCCACATCATCCTATATACAATGTTTTTGGGAAATGTAATTTTTACACGACGTTTTTCCAACTTCCCGCAGGATTTCCACGAGTTAATCGACGATTTACCGTAAAAATGTTTAGAAACGTCTAAAATAAAAGCTTGGCATAAGTTTTCACGCAGATCGGACCGACATTATCCTACATATAGAATGTTTCTGACTATTATGATAACTGCCACAATTACACTAGTTACCGCTGCAGTTTAAACAGTCGCGCGCATCAATGACTGCGCTCAACAAATCATAACGGCAACCAGACGCGCCAGACTTCACTGATTGACTACCAGTGCCATCAAGGGCACGAGATTAATAGCCATGTGAAGCCTGTGTGCTCAATGAACGCCGCGACACTTACTCAATCAATAACTCACTTACGGGCCCGAGTTGCACGCAGCAACGCAGTAAACCCTACCGCACGAAATTCATTCTGTCCGCAGTCTATTCGATGACTTACGAACCTAAACATTGCCCACCTCGGAAGGCCCAGATCCGTTTCATTCTAGAAGCGCGATGCTTTCGAGAACCTCGACGGATATCGTTTGCGCTTCTCAATTAGGGCCAGCGCCTGCTACTTTCCTAGCGGCGCAGTAATCGTAAACATTTCCTGCGACTTCCTGCGCGTCCTAAACCAGACCGAAGACGTCAGATCCACACATAACCTCAACCTCGTCGCGGGCCAAACAAGATGCGATTAGGCCGCAAAGACGCGGCTCGATCCGATTGCTTATCGCACTGCGGGCGCGCTGCAACAAACCGAAAAAAACGCCGCGGAGGCGGCGGCACACTCACCCAGAAGTAATCGTTGAACGCGACGGTCATGTTTACACTCGCTCGGCCACTCGCATCGCACGCTCACCACCAAGACGCTCGCTCGCCGCGCACTCGCGCTGCCCGGCCCCGACGAGAGTTTTTCTTGCGCGCGCGTCCGCTCGCATGCAGCGTATCAGCGGGCCGACGAATCGAGCATTTGCTCTCGGGCGGCTTCCTTTCGGCTCGCAAACGTTACGACTCTGCCACCGATTGTGATTACAACCGGGGGGCGGATCACGACGACACGGTTCCGAACAATTTCTCTTCCGAAAACTTCCGATAGATGGCGCTAGACGTGCCGATTTGAAAATGAATTTGGAAAAACATCCCGAATTTCGCGTTACGGTGTTTAAAATTATAGTTATTTAATGTATTTATTTAAAAAACAATTATTTAGTTCATATGATGTGGTATATAGGTGTATTTAGTGAGTAAAACAATAAATTGGTTTTTATTTTCGCACAGTAGTTTCTAATGTTGTCTATAGATGGCGCTAGGTGTTCTAAACCGCGAATAAACAAATGATTTCCGTTATGGTTTCTATTAATTATTGCGTTGTAATTAAACCATAAATATGTAGCATTAATTTATAATAAACTTAAATTATTGTGTTGGTTGTTATTGCGGCGTTTATTAACGTATTTTTATCAAATTAAAGACGCATAGTATTTGAACGTTCGACTAGTGCTGCCCTCATTGTTAGTTTGACCAACTACAAAAACATTCAAATTTATATTTTACAAATTAACTAATTTTCTAATTAAAAACACTTAGTAACGTAATAATATTGATTAAGTTGTTTAGAAAATAATTAATTACAGTTATTTCAGCGTTTTTCTATCATACTGGATCGGTTTAAATGCAAATATAAACAAAATATAAAAGTATTCCGAAATAATGTTATTAATAATTTTATTAAATAATAACGCATCACATGCGTGCATTAATAAATCAAACAAAGTGTAATATATACATAGATCGTTATTCTGTACAGGAGCGAAATAGAAAAAAAATAGAAACGCGAGCGTTGAAGAGGCGAACGAAAGTCAATCGATAATGGCGGAACTCTAATAAATTATGCAGTAAATTAAACATCTATGAGATCGCTGATTCTTTCAAGCTCGGAGATAATTGCGGCGGCATTACTGGGGAGCGATTACGATACGCACGCGCACGCACGAGAAAGAGAAGAGCGCGAGCGCCGAGGCGAGCGAGCGCGCGCGCACGCATTCATCATTCGCGTCGCAGACAATGAGTTGATTTAAGAATGGCCGACTTCCGATGACCTGCGCGCTTCCCATGACCCGAAGCGCGCGGCGGCAGCGAAGAAGAAGCGCAGGTCGACAAGAAGCGACGGCGAAGAATCAACACGCCGGCAGCCGGCAGCGGTCGCTCCTTCTTCTTCTCCGCTCGTCCGCTTCGCCTCCTCCTTCGCGCGCTCGCCGTCTTTGTCTTCGCGCGACGCACGTGAATAAATATTAGGATTACGAACAGTCTCACTTAGCGGCCGAGCGCCGCCGGGCATCGTTCGGCGCTCGGCACGTATCACCGATCACCGCCGCCGCCGCCGCCGCCGCCGCATCAACTGACGCTGAGCTGGCTGTGCGCGAGCGCGAGGATGTCCTTCTTCTCCTTGGGGAAGCGCAGCTCGCGGCCGGCGAGGCGCGCCGCCTCCAGCTCGCGCTCGGCCTGCGCGAGCTCGCGCCGCAGCGCGCCCGCGCCCTCCTGCTCGCGCGCGATCCAGTCGAGCGCCATTTGCGAGCGCATGTCGTCGTCGAGCGCGCGGTTCGAGTAGTGCGCGACGACCTCCTGCCGGCTGCACTGCCGCTCCCGCATCGCCTTCAGGCTGCCGTTCCAGTGCAGCAGCTGGAAGACGGTCATCAGCTCCTGGAACTCGAGCATCGTGCGGCCCTTGTTCGCCTCGAGCATGAACCGGAACGCGCCGATGCCCCGATTGGGGTCGGGCTCCTCGCCGGCGTCCTCCGGCGGGGCGCCGGCGGACGCGCCGGGCGCCTTGAAGGTGGAGCGCGCCTCCCCGACGGCCTTCTCGATGAAGTCCTCGGAGATCCGGCGCGAGGGATGCTCGTTGAAGACGGAGTTCATCAGGGCGATCTTCGCGGCGCTGCGACGCGCCTCCGCCTTGGTGGTGCAGTTCTGCGAACAGCGGCCAAGTCAGTGTTTGCCGAGAGGGCGCGAAGAGGCTGAGACTCACTTGAAAGCTCCCGAAGCAGGAGCCGCCCGGCAGGGTGACGTAGCACACGTACGGCGGGGAGTTCGACGGCACGGACTCGTAGATGACCAGGGCGCCGTTACGCAGGTCCGCGCCGCGCGCCTGCTTCATCTGCCAGAACTCCTGGAGGGCCTCCACCACGTTCACTGCAAACGTGCGTCACATCAGTTTTCGTGCCGCGGCCGCGCGCGGCAAAGCGCCGGAGCGAGTTTTTCATAAAGGTCGCGACGGTGCCGGCTGCAGTTCGGACCGAATTTATGCCGTTTTTGCCGTCTGGCTATGTCACGTCGGGCGGCGGACTCGCCGCCGGACGTTCCTCCCACTGTCGCGCCGGTCAACTACCTTCAGCCGCCCGGGACGGCTTCGACGCCGGCGCGGCGTCGACGAGCCGCCACCAGGTGCGCCAGGAAGCGATATCGTTTCGCCGCGAGTCTCGGGCGGCCGAAGAATGCGCGCGCGCGCGTGAGAACCGCCTCGGACGTGTCCGCGCATAACTCAACGCCGCGCCGTCGCGAAGGTTGACAGTCGCGCGTGCGCTAATGGACTCACCGCGATAGCTCTCGTCGTACAGCTGCAGCATCGGCGTCGTGGAGGGACAGGTCCATTGCGGATCGGGGTA
The DNA here is from genome assembly GCA_030557295.1 of Ecitodaemon sp. MM-2014. Lineage (NCBI taxonomy): Eukaryota > Metazoa > Arthropoda > Insecta > Coleoptera > Staphylinidae > Ecitodaemon > Ecitodaemon sp. MM-2014. The sequence goes on along the minus strand of JARRAA010012085.1, from coordinate 58,179 downwards.
CACCATCATGGCGCGTTGCTATCGCCCTTTTGCGAGCGGGCGCATCACGCGCGCGCTGAGACGTTTTCGGGGCGCGTCCCGGCGGGGCCCACCTGCAGACCGGAGGACGCTGGACACCTCCTGCTCCGAGCGTCGTGAGCTGCGGACTGCGGGCCGCGTTCGCGAATCCGCACGCTCCGCGACCGACGCGACGAGGAGCGCGGCGCGAAGAAAGAGCGCAACGAAGCTCGCGAGAAGCGCCCGGTGGTCGCCGGCTCACTGCTCGCGAGTGCTCTTCATGGCGGCGCGCAGGTAGACGCCGGAGGAGGAGGAGAAGAGGAAAGTCTCGGAGCGTCGGCTCCGGGTACGCCGCGGCGCTCGCCATCGATATCGATTTTTCTCTTTTCGCCTTCTCTCCGCTCGTCGCTCCTTCGCGCCGCCTCGACGGCCTAATAGTTAAGTCATGTGCAGAAATTAAAATTTGTCTCAAGGTAGCGCGCCGCGCGCGGTACCGTTAGGCGGCTCGACGCCTTTCGACTTGAATATTCAATAATCTAGTTCACCCACGGGTTTCGGCCATGTTCTCGAGGTACCCTCGGAGAGTACCCTCGAGGGCAATCGAGGAGCTTCTTGAGAAGTCGGCCCGGAATCTCGAGAAATCGTGCCGGAGTTGACTCATTCTCACACTCACCCGCGCACGCAGGTGCGCGCGAGCCGCTCGACTTCGGCCGGCGTGCGTGCAGGTAGTTCCGAATTCGAGATGCGAATCAATGGACCGTTGAACCCGCGCGGCGTCCGGCGCGACGCCACCGAGAGCGCGCGCGCCGCGCACTCCGCCGCTGCGTTGAACGAACGCGCACGCGCTCGGCGCGCGCGGCTCCCCCATTCCAGACACGTGACGCGCGCGCAGCGCGCACGTTCGTTAGGAGGCGTCGGCTTCAGAATCTCTTATTGCTTTATTTCTGGAATTTTAAACTTTCGAAGTCAACAATCAACAACTAAACTAAAGCTTATGCACTAGTGACTATGAGAAGGAACTTTTGCAGACTTTATCAATCTCCGAACGATGCGGCTTTGGTGACGCGGTGAAGTTATAATACTGATGGGCGGGGCTTGATGAGTGACTAGACCGTTTGCGAGTCTTTGGCCGGACAGTTGTCGAACCCGCGGAATTGCTCCTGCACCGGGAGCGTCGCCTCGTCCTCGCCGGGCACGCATCTGCGGGCGATCGCCGAGCGGAACCTGAAGAGCAGATAGACCGCGCAGTGGATCACCATCAGGAGGAGGCACGCCCCCATGCACACAAGGAGAGCGCGGATCGGTCGCCGCCAGTCCACCGGCGGGTAGATGTACGGCTCGTCGAGTCTGCAAGAGGCACCTCGATTAGAACCACGCGGTACGTCCGGGAAGTGCTTGAAAACCTCGAGGTACCGCCGGCGAGGTGGTAAAAGAGGCTGAAGAACGTGAACGCCAGGCCCGAAGTGACGGGGACGTAAAAGTGGCCCATGCGGACGGGGTGAGCAACGACGCAGAGTTCCATCAGCATCACCGCGCTGTTGGTGCAGTGGACGATGATGTTCAGATAGTCTATGGTGGCTTCGTCGGCTGCAACATTCGCATCGATTAGGGGCACCCCTCGGGGGGTCGGGGAGACGTACGTTTGTAGATCACGACCCAGTACAGCATGGTGACGGCTAGGCCCAGATCTATGGCGATGGAGAAGCAGAACCAGTAGATCTTGTAGAGGCATAGTTTGGGGACTCTGTCAGCGTCAGGGATGATACCTGGTACCAGAGAGAAAATATCAGGGCGCTTCAAGGAAGAAACCAAGAGGATCTTAAGAGGTCCCAGGAAGTTCCCAGGAGCTTCCCAGAGATACCAGGAAGAATCAGTTGCTCCCAGATGATCTAGGAGGGTTCTGAGAACTCCTAAAGAAGGTATAAGTTGGTCCAAGGGGATCTAAGTAGGTCTAAGGTGGTTCAAGGAACTCCTAGGAAGTAGCAGCTTGTCCTAAGAGCTCCAAGGAGGTCCGGGGAGGAACAAGGAAGCATGTATAGAAGTCCCAAGAGATTTACAAAGGTCTCAGGAGCTCCCAGGTGGTCCTAGATAGTTGAAACATAGCCATACCTCCTTTCCTCCACGTGGAATACTTCGCAACCAACATAACGGTGGCGAGTACAGCCTGGACAGTGCAAAAAGTAAACCCCCAGTTGGTGAGGTATATCAGCCACTTAAGATGAAACGGAAAAGGTTCATGGAGGTTGTCGGCGTCAACGATGGACAGCATCCACGCCATCACCAAATAAGTGGTCACGACGATCCGGTACCCGAGGTAGTAGACGTTAGGGTCCTTCTTTCGTTGCCACTGGAAGCACGATTTTCAACGGATTACTTCTAGGAGATTCTAGACTTAAGTCAAGCACTCGAGTCCACGCCCGCCGCATAGTTATTAACATTAACATCGGCGCCGTGATTGATTTACGCTTTACAGCCGGTCGTAAAGTCGATCGAGTCGGAGCTAAAGTCGAAAGCGTCATTACCTGCGACCGGACGAAGACGGCGGGGTCGTCGTGGCCCAGGCCCATGGACGAGAGGTCCAGTCGCTTCCTCCACAGCTCGAGCATCGTTCCTGGGCGCAGAGAAAGAGGCGTGCGTGAGTGCGCATGCGCGACAATGCTCAACTAGGACATAAAATTAGACGCGTATTGTTCGCCATTCCACGAACGAAACCCTGACCAATGCGAGGTTATGTCGGGTTAAGCGCACTAGACGGAATGGAGTTTCAATAAAAGTTGGACTAGGTTATGTTGCGGCGTGCTATGTGCGCGATGCGCAGGTATCTTAAGTGGACGCGTCGCGCATGCGCGGCATCCGCGGAGCGTCGTGCTCGATTTGTCGCGATCGCGAGCGCAACAATGCGTCCATTAAAGGACGCGCGGCGGCCGGCGATGATGAATTGCCCGTTTACTACGCATAATTGCTTTATTCTATCTCAATCAGCGCGCCGGCAGATAGTCATTTGTCAAATTACGACGCGGCCGGCCGCGCGCGCCGTATCATTATGTCTCGCGTCCGTCAGCGCGGCTAACAATGGGGCGCGATTTACGTGGGAAATGACTTAAGTCGCTCTACACACTCATGATATTCTTCCATACCTTCTGGTGTTTTCGAAAATTTGCGGAGTTTTGGCAAATTTTTTTTAATGTTACTTAAGTTAAGTCAATATTACTTAAGTGGAAAATTGGTCTCATTCACTATGAATTACTGCAAAACACATGAAAACTTCTAAATTTAGCAATTTTGGGCGTTAAGTCAACTTTACTTAAGTTAAGTCAACTTTCTAAATTACTTATGTTAAGTCAACTTGACATAACTGAAAAAAAGCTGCTCCAAAATTGCTCAAAACACCAAAAACGCTGAAATTTTAATTTACTGCGATTTTTAAAGTCAACTTTACTGGAATTAAGTCACTTGAAAGACACTCTAAACTGGCTTAAAACACTTAAAACATTCTGAAAATTTACATGTGGACTGGCCGAAGTATCTTAAAGTTAAGTCAATATTACTTAAATGTGCAAATCGTTCCAAACCATCCCAAGACATTGAGAACACCAATAAATCACAATCAAAGTAATATAGGATGTTAAGTATACTTTACTTTACTTAAGTCAACTTGTTTTAATTGGATAATCACTCTAATTGAACTTAAAACAATCGAAACCTTAGTTAAGTCAAATTGCGAAATCACTCATTAGGTAGTCAATCTTTTAGTTAAATCAATTTTACTTAACATAAGAATACTTTACATAACATAAGCCAGGATGACTTAACTCAAAAAATCATTCTAAACTATTTCAGAACCCGTCGAACGTCCCCGAAAACCATATTTTAACAAATTATAAACTTAAGCCAACTTGACGTAACTTAAGTCAATATGACTTAACTAAAAAATCACTCCAAACCATCCTAAAACACCCCCTAAAAAAATTCTAACAATTTATGAACCAAAGCTAACTTGACTTAACTGAAGTCAACATGACATAACTCAAAAATTACTGTAAACCATCCCAAACCACCCAAAACACCCCCTAACACTAAATTCTAACAATTTATAAACCGAAGCTAACTTGACTTGACTTAAGTCAACATGGCTTAATTCAGAAAATCACTGAAAACCATCCCAAACCACCTAAAACATCGCCTAAAACAAAATTCGAACAAATGCCAATTTGACTTAACTTAATTCAACAGGATTTAACGTAAAAAACTAACCGTAAACCATCCCAAAGTACCCAAACCACCCCTAAACACGATATTTTAGCGCGCCGCAAACTTAAGCCAACTTGACTTAAGTTAAGTAAAACCGGGCGAATCGCCATAAAACCGTCGCCGTCGTCGCGGCGTCGTCCGGATCATTTCCTCGCGAGCGCGCCCGTCGAACTTCTCGTTCGAATCATGTCCGCGCGCGCGCGCGATAATTGGGCCGTTTTGAAAACGCGCTGAGTCAAAATTGCGTCGACATTCTTTCGTCCCGCAACGCGGCGCGCATATATCCCGCACATATATATGCGCGCGTATATCGATCGGAGCCGGTGCGGCCGGCGTGCGCGCTCGCCGGCCACTTTCTAGGTTTCACGAAATATTATTAATCAATATAACTCGAGGCGCAGCGAGCGCCGCCTCGCCGCCGATCGCCGCAACTGCCGGGACGGGCTTATAAAATTTTATTCGTTTCGAGACGGCTATATTAATTGTTTATTATTAATAACGGCAGTTTTCGGCCTGCCCTCGTCTCTGCCTTCGACGTCCACTATACAGGATGCTTTATTTTATTATTCTCGGCGAAACATCGAACATTTTACGATGAAATTTAAGAAACGATTGCTTTTTCGCTGGGAGGGGTGGAAGGGTGTACTTGTCTAACATCATCGTTAATATACAGGATAATTTTTTTCTCGCAGAAAAACTCAATTTTCACAATCGCACTTAAATTTTCCAGAAAATTTTTTGGGGTATTTTGTGGTGACATTAATGTGATCATATGGGGGGAAAGGTGACCTTCGATCTGCTTCGTCTTCAGAGCTTCGAAAATAATGTACGGGATGTTGTTTTTTTTTTCACCGTGAAAAGGTCGAAAATTAAATTTTTACAAACTTCACTTTTTAATCGAAAAATTGTTTTGTTTGTTTGTTTTTAAGTGAATTAAGTGATTAGGAATGTGGGGTAAAGTGAACTTTGATCTGCCGTCATTACTTTCGAAATTAATATGCAGGATATTTTGTTTCTCTCGACAAAAGACCAAAAATTCTTTTTTGCAGACAAATTAATGATCAATAGATAAATTGCTTTGTTTGAGGGATGCTTTAGAAGAAAACCGGATGCGTATTATTGGGGAGGAAGATGAACTTCGATCTGGAGTCTGTACCATTGAAATGAACATCCGGAATAATTTTTTCTTCGCGCCGAAAAGACCAAAAATTCAGTTTTTACATTTTTAATCAAAAATTGCTCTTTGAGGACATTTTTGGAAGAAATCGGATGATTAGGAAAAAAGGGAAAGGCGTGCTTCAATCTTCCCTCAATATCATCCAAAATAATACACAGGATATTTTCTTTTCTCGTAACAAAATACCAAAAATTCATTTTTACAATCAATTAATTTCCAATTGAAAAATTACTTTTTTCTGGGGGGGGATGTTTTAAAGGAAATCCGATGAATATTAGTGGAGGGAAAGGCGAACTTTGATCTAGGAGCTTGTACCATCGAAATTAACACGCAGAATGATTTTTTTCCCTCGAAAGTAAACAAAAATTAAATTTTTACAATCGAAATCATTTTCAATCGAAAAATTGCTCTTTTGAGGGTGTTTTTGGAGAAAATCGGATGATTTAGAAAGTGGGAGATAGATGTGCTCCAAGCTACCCTCAATATCATCCAAAATAATATACAGGATATTTTTTTCTCTCAACGAAAGACCAAAGATAAATTCTTTACAAACAACTTGATTTGCAATAGAAAAATTACGCTTTTAGGGGATGTTTTGAAAGAAACTGGATGAGTATTAATGTGGGCATAGATGAACTTCCATCTAGAGCCTGTACCATCGAAATTAACACGCAAAATCATATATTTTCTCTCGAAAATAGACAAAATTTATATTTTTACAATCGAAACCATTTTCAATCGAAAAATTGCTATTTTGGCAATATTTTTAGAGGAAATCAGATGATTTAGGAAACGGGATGTGCTTCAATCTACCCTCAATATCATCCAAAATAATATACAGGATATTATATTTTCTCTCAACGGAAGACCAAAGATAAATTTTTACAAATAACTTGATTTGCAATAGAAAAATTACGCTTTTAGGGGATGTTTTGAAAGAAACTAGGTGAGTATTAATGGGGGCATAGATGAACTTCCATCTAGAGCCTGTACCATCGAAATTAACGCGCAAAATGATTTTTTTCTCTCGAAAATAAACAAAATTTAAATGTTTACAATCGAAATCATTTTCAATCGAAAAGTCGCTGTTTTGGTGTTATTTTTGGAGAAAATCGGATAATTTCGAAAACGAGGGATAAATGTGCTTCATTCTCCCCTCAAAACCCTCGAAATTAACATACAGGATATTTATTTTTCCATCGCCAAAAACCCAAAATTAATTTGTACAATCCACCTCGATTCTCGACGTTTTCCGCGTGATATTTCAAAGAACTCGGCCGATTAAACGTGAGCACATGTCATCTCCGTCAACGACCAATAATTATAACTTATTGACAGGAAATCGAATAATAACGGGTCTCGCTCGCTCGATATTTCGCCGCGTCGTGAATTAATTGAAATAATTTAGCTCGCCGGTGTTTTATAGCCTCGGCGCGGCGGTCGAAAGTGATATCGGTTATTAGCGCCGCCGCTCGTCGCCCGAGTTACCCAAATGCGCGTATCGTGGCGACCTCTGGCGTCGACTAGTGGAACCAAGCCGGCACCTTAACCTCACTCGAACACTTCTCACTCGGTTTTAGGTCGGTTTACGACCGGACGGTTAATCACAGACTGGACTGCGCGACGCGCCCGCGGCGAACGGCGAATAGGGGTTATCGGCGGGGGTTGGGAAACGTCCGACCGGCTCGCCGGCAGCGCGCGTTGTGCCGCGGACGCGGCGCGACGCGCGCGACTATTATTTATTAATAATTAATAAATTCCCGCGGGCGATTGCCGTGTGGCGCGTCGTCATCGGAAGCGAGAGACGTTATAGGCTCGTTTAAGGATCGCGCGATGCGCATCGGCCGTTCGTAATTTATTCAGGCGATCTCGTATGTGGACGCCTTGCATTGGCGCAACGCCGGGAGGGTAATTGTCACTGGGTTATTGTCATTGTGATCTAATTGTCGCCGAGGAATTCGTGCGAATGAATGAATTCAGTTGATTTTCGTTTGTTCGTTGGCGAGAAGGGAAGCGCGTGCAGGTCGCATTGATTTTCCCACTTTACGGAAGTCAAGGACGCACGGAATGCCGCATGGTGCCGCGGAGCCGACCCGGCGCCTCCGCCGAAACGTACGCATCGAAAGGGAGGGGATGGGAGGCAGGTAGTTGAGTCATTCGCCTAGGTAATTCTCTCGAATTGAATTGAATTTTGTGTAGAAATTCAAATCCGATCCACGTCGGCCATCTATCGGCCAAGTTCGTAACTACTCGATGTACTAGAACCCGCCGCTTCTTGCTACGAGCGATTCCGTAGGTTTTCGTTCGAATCTGTCGCGTTGCGAATGTCGCCCGGAAAGCGTTCGAATTCTTTCGCGACGCGTCGCGCGCCGACGCAACTCGCTCTTTTTACGGTCTTCCTCATTGAGCGCGGGCATTGTTTGAACGGTCCGACCGCGTTTACCTCGGCGGGCATCTCGTCGATGCCTCGGCGAGTTTATCGTTATTGCGGCACGCGTATGGAAACTTGACTGGCACCTCGAGACGTCGGCGCGGCGGCGCGCGACGCGAAAACGTCGCAGCGACTTAAGTCGCAACGTCGGACAAGCGCTTAAGTAGCATTCAAATTCATTCAGGAATAACATTTTAAAATCGCACAATTTTTCACATGCGGTTTAAAATAATGAATGTTACTTAAGTCACGTGACTTAAGACAATGTTAAGTAATATGACTTAAGTAATAATTTTTTCTTTTTTAGTAAATTTTACTCGAAGGTAATTTTTTTACATAAGTCGCCTAAGTCATATGACTTAAGCCGAAGCGAAGCCACACGACTTACGAAGAGAAAAATTTCCCCGTCGAGCGAACGGCGCGCGCGCGCGCGAGCTGGCTCCTTTTGTTTCAGCCGAGTCGCGGTCGCGACCGGGCGCAAGTGACTTAAGTCGCGTACGCGTCGTTCCGCGGAATGCGCGCGCCTTTTTTCCGGGGCCCCGGTCAATCATACACATGCCCGAACGTCCGACGCGCCGGCCGCTTTCCGAGAAGCCATTACGCCGCCGGATAAAAAGCGCCGTCGTAAATTCGTTAATGAGACCGGCGCGCTGGTCCCCGCCGCGGAATTACCCCTTCGAATCGTTAATGATAATTGCGCGCGCGTAAATAATTAACGCGCACGCGCAATAAACGAGGCGCTGTCGAAAAACGGCTCGAAATCGGCACAAAACGCCAAGTTATTCATGTAAAGTGCTTTGCGTAATATTTTTAGGAAAGTTACTTAAGTTAAGTCGAGCGACTTAAGTTAAGTGAGGTTGCTGAAACATGATTTTTAATTGTTTCCTCGGATTCATACTTAGCGGTTTGTACTTTTTGTTGATTAAGAATAACAAACATGTTATTATATCGAAATCACCGAAAATCAGAAATAATATGATGGAAAGTGACTTAAGTAACATTTTCTGCAAAGTTGCTTAAGTTAAGTCAAGTTACTTAAGTTAAGTAAAGTGACTTAAATATCATTTCAAGAAGTTTCCCATCGTAAAATTTGGTTTTCTATAATTTTTTGTTCTTTCAAGTGACCAGCGCCATCTTTAAGTCACTTTCTGACACTCCAATAGCGAAATCACCGAAAAGCAACAATGCTATTGAAAATGCCTTAAGTAACAGTTACTTAAGTTAAACAAATTGACTTAAATGCAGTTTCTAGACATTTCCCATTAGAAAACTTAACTTTTTCTCGTTTCTATTAACGAGCGCCATCTTTGAGTCACGAGCGCCATCTTTAAGTCACTCACTGAACTTGCGCGTTGCCTTATAGTCACGTTCGCAAGGCGGTGGGAAAATTTCTGGTAACCCGCGCTTAATGGCGAGGCGCTACTTACTCAACGAGTATAATAATTAGACAGGTTCGATCCGCGGTGGCTTAACTCGCGAGGCATGCGCAACGTGGGCGGCGCGCGGCGGCGCATTGCTCCGCGCGCTGCCGACGCCGCGGTCGCGATCGCCTTTTAGCGCCCGATAGGATTCGAGAACAAATTAGCATGGCGGCGCGCGAGTCGAGTCGCTTAAGTCATTCGCTCACCGTCGAATCATTTACATCGAGCGCCGATCACGCGAGAATACACGCTGCGTGTCGTAATAATTATTACATTACTTAAGCAGTCTACTTTTCTACCTTTTATCGCACCACGAAGGTCGAATTATAAATTACGTAGAGCGAAGTGACTTAAGTGCGGAGACTTAAGTCATTCTCTTAGACGCACAATTAGATCTAGAAATTTCTTGAGATTAAAATATGCATGGGTTTCGAAGAAATTAGATTATTGTGACTTAACTAACAATAAGTGACTTAAGTCATGGGTTAAAAGTTCCAACCAAATTTTGGATGCGATTTTCTCGGAAAATATTTAAATATAAAATGTAAATTTTCCCCAATTTCAGAAAGAATCGTAATATAACCATGTTTCTCGGAGTTTTGAGGAAAATATGGTTTTAGTGACTTAAAGCATATGACTTAACAAAGTGACTTAAGTAATATTCCATGAAAAGTTTCGGCAATTTTACACAACAATTGTAATATAACCATGTTTCTCGTAATTTTGAAGAAAGATATGTTTTTAGTGACTTAAATCATATGACTCAACAAAGTAACTTAAGTAATATTCAACGAAAATTTTCGCCAATTTCACAAAAAATTATAATATAACCCTGTTTCTCGGAATTTTGAAGAAAAATATGTTTTTAGTGACTTAAATCATATGACTTAACAAAGTGAGCCAATGAAAATTTTCGACAATTTCTTAAAAAATTGTAATATAACCCTGTTTCTCGAAATTTTGTAGAAAAAAATATTTTAGTGACTATGACTTAACAAAATGACTTAAGTCACTTTTTTGCCTAATTCTTTAGTAAATATTGATTTTACGACATGTTCCTGTGTTTGTGTAGGTTTTGATGTCATTACAGCACTTAAGTAAACTTACTCAAGCTTAATTAAGTAACTGAATGCAATAAAACTAATAGAATTGATTAAGCCGCTTGGACAACTAGCCTTTTGCGATATTACATGCAAAAAAACGTCTGCGAACATGCATCGACATGACTCAAATGCTTAATTAACATGACTTAAGTTTGTTAAGTCACTTAACATGCGTATATGCTTACTTTCTAGCTTCTAGAGTAACAAGAAGTCGCACGTTTCTTCTTTGCTTACAATTAGTCAAATTTGTGTTTCCTCCGCTTCCTCCTCCTCCTTCTTCTTCTTCGCCTCTCTCCGGTGTTGTCACTTCTTACTTAACTTAACTCACTGTCGATAATAATTAGCAACCGACACGAACAAACAATAAATTAACTCAATAAGCAAATAAAAGAGAAAACTATCTACAGAATATAGAATTCTGTTCACTAATTACTAACTTTATCGTTGGTAAAAGTCGACGATAATTGACTAATTCTAATTCTAAGTAAACGACGAGCTCCGAGTTCCGTTCGTCGCAACTTTTGACTGTGTCGCCCGACGCAACATTCCAGCCACTCGCGCGAGCACAACTAGCAGGAATAATAGAGCACAGTGTCGATTGCAATCGCGAATTTTTATTGTCGGCGCGATTTTTTTCATTGCGCATCGGTGAATCGGCGAATCTTCCTGGCCGACGTTTGATTCGACGACGTTCGGAATCAATTGCGAACGTTCCGTCTCGCTCTGCTTCGTTTCTAAGAACGCGGCACAACGTGCCGATTCCATTATTCATTTCGTTCCATTGTCGCGTAATTGATGTCGGTGCTCGCGCGATAAATAGATAATTGCTACCTTCATGGCCAATTATTGTTCGACAATCTAATTGTCTATCTAGGTCGCGGAAAACTTTATTAATTTGATTGTTTAAGCGTTAATGTAAGTGCGAGTGAATTTTCTTTCATCTCTTTTTGTAGCTCATTGTAGGGGAGACTGAGGAAAGTCGTCACTAGCTTCAAGTCTCCCCGGTCTTCCCTAATATGCGATCTGTTTCTTGGTTTCTGTTAATTACTCAATAATTACTTAACCGATTTTGATCATTTTTATTTTATTTGACTCGTTGGAATCGTCTTCATCTAAAATTACGATGTTTGTTGTCAATCAGAAGTTATCGATCGTTATTGAGAAGAAATTTTTGTAAATGCTCTTCGGTTGTGAGTGTTTTTATATCAAAAACGCCCTGTAACTTTGGCAAATGTCAACATATTTTAATGATTTTTTCGGGGTTATATAGACAATTTAATTATATAACAAACGAATATTTGTATTATCTACCAAATTGATGATTATAGTCCGAAAATGGACATCAAAATGACAACTTTCCTAAGAAAAGAATGTGATTTTCCATCAAAAACACCCTGTAACTGTGACAAATGTAAATATATTTTAATGATTTTTTCGGGGTTATATAGACAATTTAATTGTATAACAAATGACTATTTGTATTATCTGCCAAATTCATAATTGTAGTCCGAAAATTGATGTCAAAGTGATAACTTTCGTCGCAAAAGAATGTGATTTTGCATCAAAAACACCCTGTAACTTTGGCAAATGTCAACATATTTTAATGATTTTTTCGGAGTTATATAGACAATTTAATTGTATAACAAACGACTATTTGTATTTCTACCAAATTAATGATTATAGCCCGAAAATTGATGTGAAAGTGACAATTTTCGTCGCAAAAGGTGATTTTCAATCAAAAACATTCTGTAACTATGGCAAATGTTAACATATTTTAATTATGTTTTCGGGGTTATATAGACAATTTAATTATATAACAAACAACTGTTTGTATTATCTTCCAAATTGATGATTATAGTCCGAAATTTGACATCAAAGTGACAACTTTTCTCAGAAACGAATTTGATTTTCCATCAAAAGCACCCTGTAAGTTTGGCAAATGTTAACTTATTTTAATGACATTTTCGGCGTTGTATAGAAAATTGAATTGTGTAAAACCCGTTTACTTGCATTTTCTACTAAATTGATAATAATCGGCTGAAAAGTGACGTCAGACAGACACAAAGCAAGTTTCCATACAACATTTCCAGGACAATGAAATTCCCGACATTGCTAGATTGCTAATTTGCACACAATAATTGCTTTCATTGCGCGCATTGCTTCACCGAGTAATTGCGCACGTAAAGCTAATCGCCGGTTACGACTGATTACACGATTTACGAGTGTGTTTATATTTACCAATAAGCTCTTGTAAAAATTAACGTTGTAATTGCTTTGGGAGTAACTAACAATAAAATAATTAACAACTAACTCCACCTGGTGAGGAGTTTAATGATTGTGAGTTACTTTTTAGTGCTCTCTTGAAAAAACGATTAAAAAACTGTTGTTGCAAGAATGTACATATGTCCATTAGCTGTGCTAATTTCATGCTAATTACTGTTTTAACAAAAGGTACCTTCGAATGCAAAACGAAACATTCAACGAATTTTGGGCTCTAATTGATACACGCACTTGCGTTGGTTCTTCGTCAATGATAAATTAGGCGCGAATAAGCAAAACTGAAATAAATAATCGATAAGGAGCGTCGTGTATTCGCAACTCAAGTAATTACTGAATAAATTAGTAACTCGTAATAGTCATATTGCACTCGTCCATGAACTTTCGTCCCAGATTATGATCGGAGGACTAATTTCATCATTTCCGATTGATAATTACGATTACTATCGATGGATCGATGTTATTTTGGATGTCGTGTTTGTTTTAGATTATCTATGATCAACTGGTGGGCAAATTTTGGCCTAAACTGAATATGAAACACAACAAAACATTACAAATAGATTAGAGATCGGCATTACGTAATTATAGATTAATCAATCGTAATTACAATAAATAATAGATGTTTTGTTTATGTTTCCCGTGTGTTGTAAGCATTTGTAACTTGGAAAGCTTGGTGATTTTCACAAACTGTCGGAAATGTGTTGGTTTTGTAAATGGCGCTGTTGGTTTTCTGTCAAAAACACCCTGTAACTTTGACAAATGTTAAGATATTTTGATGATCTCTTTTGCATCAGACAGAAGATTAAATTTTAGGAGGAACGATTTTAAGAATTTTTAACAATTTGGCTAATCGCTGTCCGATAATTGCCGTCAAAATTACAAAGAGCCATTTTTTCATGGCAAAAACACGTGTTTTTCAATCAAAAACACCCTGTAACTTTGACAAATGTTAAGATTTCTTGATTATCTTTTTGGCATCAGATAGAAAATGAAATTTAGGATATATTTCTTTTAGGATTTTTAACAATTTGGCTAATTACTATCAAATAATTGATGTCAAAGTTACGAAGAGCAACCTTCCTTTGTGATGTGTTTTTGTGTTTTTCAATCAAAAACACCCTGTACCTCTGACAATTGTTCAGGTATTTTAATTATCTTTCCTGCATCAGATAGAAAATTAAATTTTAAGAGAGACGCCTTTTAGGATTTTTAACAATATGATTAATTACTATCCGATAATTGACGTTAAAGTTACCAAGATCTTCCATTACAAAACTGCGCGTTTTTCAATCAAAAGCATTCTGTAACTCTGACAAATGTTAACATATTTTGATAATCTCTTTAGCATCAGATAGTAAATTAAATTATAGGAGACACTTCTCTTGGGATTTTTAATAATTTGGCTAATAACTGTCAAATAATTGACGCCAAACTTACAAAGAGCAACTTTCCATCACAAAACCACACGTTTTTCAATCAAAAACACCCTGTAACTCTGACAAATGTTAACATATTTTGATGATACTTCTTGCATCAGATAGGAGATTAAATTTTAGAAGATTCTCCTTTTAGGACTTTTAATAATCTGGCTAATTACAATCAAATAAGTAACGTCAAAGTTACAAAGAGCAATCTTTTAGAATTCTTACCAATTTGCATAATTACTATCCAATAACTAACGCAAAACTTACAAGTGCGCTCCGAACGGCGAGAAGCGAATAGCACGAAAAAAAATCGCCGACTACAGGCAGCATTCGTGCAACTAATTCCTCGCCACATTCTCAATATTCTAACAATATCTAATATCACCCACATCGTCATACCGATCGTTTGTTTGGCTTCTCTTCACTCAAGTTTATTGCACCTTAATCCACTTCACTTCGCTTCGCTTACCAATTAAGATAAAGCGTCGATTTATGGCCTCGCGGGCAAAACTAACTAAACGCTCGAATATCGCTTCTAATCCTGATCGATTTCGCAGCCAGCCACCAACGGCACCTTCAAGTTTTCGCTCGACGTTCGCGCGCTGCCCCTGATTCGCAATCGCCCGTTCAAATTCGCGCATAAACTCGAACATTAAGCGTTTCCATTAGTGTCGATGCAGAATGCGCACAATTTATCACTTCGCAGTTAGCACAAATTCAAAGTTGGAGTTTACAGCTAACAATAAACTTATTACGACGTATTGTTTATAAATCCGACGTTATTGTTGGAATTTCCGACCAAGCAATTCGCCGACATTGAGAACGAGAATGAGAATGACTCCGCAACATCCAGTCCGGATCATTCGCTATTTGTACTCGTACACGGCGAGCGCGTTAGATAAACACCAAAAGATTACGATGCCGGTGATACTATGATTGTTATATTATTATTACACGGTTAATTAGCATTGGGAGTTAGGTATATTGCACGTGTCGTGCTGCGAACTGCCAAAACCGAGGTGGCCACTACGACTCAAGGTCCCGAATGACGTTCGAAACATTTTTTAAACAAATTTCGTAGCTTGTAAATAGCTCCCGATTTAATTTTAGATTAGAATGGTCTAATGTCAAACATGCAATCATAAAAATTTGATTAAACATGTTGATGAACAGGAAATTTTTAATTTCTTGTCATTTCTCCAGCGAAAATAAAGTTTTCCTCAAGAAATAGAAACCCAAAGTTCCCCTCGACACGTAGACATTGAAAATATTATAACTGGGACTTGGTTTTGATCATCTCCCTCAACTCCCTTCTGAGTATCTTCCCACTGACCGACTTCGGAATAGCTTTCAGGAAACGCACGCCTCCCCGCAATGCCTTGTGAGGAGAAACGTTCCTCGCAACGTACTGCACTATTTCTTCCCGCGTCACGCCCTGGTCCTTCGGTACGACGAAAGCCAGCGGGACTTCTCCAGCTACATCGTCGGGCTTGCCGATGACGGCAGCGTCCAGCACCTTCGCATGCGCGACTAACAAAGCTTCCAACTCGGCCGGCGCTATTTGATACGCGTTGTACTTGATCAACTCTTTCAGTCGATCGACAATGTAGAAATACTGCTCGTCGTCGTAGTAACACACGTCCCCGGTGCGCAAAAATCCGTCCGCGGTGAAAGCAGCCCGAGTGGCTTCCGGATCACCGAGGTATCCTTTCATCACCGCCTCTGACTTGATGCAAAACTCTCCTATGTCGTGTGGGCCCAACGAAGCACCTGTGTCGGGATCCCTGACAATTATTTCCGTTCCCGGCATCACCGTACCGCAGGATCCTGGCTTCCGGTCGACGTCGTTCGCGAAGAACGACGTGCAGGCGGCGGTTGTTTCGGTGAGACCATAGCCTTGACGAATCCTTGCGTTCGGAAAGATTTCGCTCACTGCGGCCTCGGTTTCGGCGCTTAAGGGCGCCGCTCCGCAGACGATGTCGTTCACCGACGACAGGTCGTACTTCGACGCCAGGGGCGTTTTGGATAACATGATCAGCACCGGCGGGACGACCGGGAGCAACGTTATTTTGTACTTTTCGATCGCGGACAGAAACACGTCCATGTCAAATTTGCTCATGAAATGAACGCATCTGCCGCGAAAGAAATCCGTCAGGAGGACAATGAATCCGAAGGCGTGGAAGAAGGGTAAGAAGAGAATGATCGAGTTGCCCGCGGCTCTCGATAGTCGTGGATCACTACAAATAAGAACATAGCGATGCGAAATTTCGAAATAAACAAATCCAAACATCTTACTGAACTTGCGCAAGCCGACAATTGAAATTCCGGTGCGTCAACATCACAGCTTTGAACAATCCGGACGTTCCCGACGAAAACATTACGACGGCAACCTGTTCGAAGACATTGCAATGCCTCGGAGCAAACAGCATCGGATCAATGTTAATATCGCGCGTTAGTTTGTAAACGTCCTGTATGACAATCGTGTGAATGTCGCGCTTGAGTTTGGCGAATTTCTCGCAGTTACTCGTGGAACAAATCATCAGTTTTGGTCGAGTCAACTTTATAGCATGTCGAAGTTCACCTAAAATAAATACGAGATTATTAACGTTTTGTAGGTTGAAAGGATTGCATGTAAGTTACGCTCGGAATACGCCGGGTTCGCATTAGCAACAATTATATTCGAGTATAGTGCTGCAATGATTGGAATGAAATACTCCATGACATTATCGCAACAAATTAAAATCATGTCGTCCTGCTTCAAACCCTGCTGACGCAGCCATTCGCCAAATTTGCAGGTCATCGCAAACACGTCTCGAAACGAGATCGATTCGTTCGTGACGACGTTCAACTAAAAATAATTTGGCATTGTTGCATTTTATTGATTGTGAGAATGGTCAATGTGAAGATTTCGGCGAAAACAGTTAGTGGATTCGATTTCCAAGAAAATTCCAAATTTCCACCAACAGATACTTCAAACACGAACCCTTTAATATTTCCCGAGATGTTAGGATTCACTGCTTGAGATATAACTTATATTTACCATGGCGGGCGAATCGTTGTAACAGTTGTTTCGCAGTTTTTGGTACAATTGAACACCTAAGGATTCCTGCGAGATGGGCCCATGGAGTGGTAAACCTTTAATCAGTCTTGATTCGTCCCTATTTGAAGCCATTTCTGTCGGTTTATTAAGTCGTCAGCACCGAACTGTCGTACGAAAAACTGGCGATATTGGGCCAGCAATTTTATAGCTCAGCCGCAACGAAACGAGACACAGGCACCGCCCAAATTATCCACTGTTTGCGATTGTGTTGTGACACGTTTGTTTTGACCTAGTCCATATTTACTTACTTCATATCATTTGACTCTTAATTTAATCTGAAATAATCATTAAAGCACAGCAATAAATACTTATGTGCTCATCGTCTCTCTGACATTCGCTCATGTCTAACTTTGATGATACGCTGGTCAACATCTTCATTTTTGTGTTTGGGTCATACTTTTCATATTTCCCAATCGCCGCTACATCCGAAACCTTTCGATGTGTCACAATCAATGCTTCCAATTCGGACTCGTCTCCTTGTAGCAGCACAAGGCAAAGCATCGTTTATTATTCTGACAAATAGACTTAGCTTGCGTTAACGTTTCGACAAGTTGACGCGTAAACCCAAAATTCTTGCTTCATAAAAACCTTAGCAATAAATAGAAAGGACAGAAACCCATTATCCATGGGACAATCCCTCGCAATAAATCACCAAGAACGCGTCGGTCCGTTGCTCGTTATTCGATCGCCATGACAATTTCCAAGTCTGAAACACAAAGAAAACGCAACTCCATTCAGTGCTCCAAACAATATTCAATAAAACAATCAACTACTGAAGTAAAATATTGACTTTAAGAGACGCTCACCTCGAAGCGCGACACGCCAAGCAAGCCCGTCCATTCCTTTCGTCTTCTCGCCTCCTCGCGCCGCGAATCCTTAGAGCACAAACCAGGCGCACCGTTATAATTGCACCTTGCGCTTCTCCCGCCAGCAATTCGTTTTCGGCTTTAGTGCGCATGCAAATCGGACCTTGCGCATCCGGCGTCGTAAAATCGTCATGTTAATAATACAACGCGTCGCGCTAACGACGAAACTCGCAATTTTATACGCATTCATATAATATAATCAATAATAATCATCAATCAATATCACCGCAATAAAATACAAATTACAATAATAGAAAATAGAAGCGGCGCCGTGCGCGCCCTCGTCCTCGCTCCGCCCCGTCCAGTATAAGTATGAGTGGTGTAAAAACGTTGATAACAATAAACAAATTCGTTACATCTTAAATGCACCAGCTTCCAGCCCGAGATTGAATAGTTCCGTTCGAAAACGGTCGGCGGCGTACGCGCCGGTGTTAAAAAATTGTTGTTACATTCGTTATTACCTATTGCACAATTAGATACAGACGCTACAAACTACAACCAGTCGTATACCATGTAAGGCTATAATTATTGGCATTGGAACATTGCGACGTTCCAAAGAAATAACTCATTCCGGGGGAGTTTCTTAAGGAAAAACAATTTCCAACCGATCGGGAGGACTGAATCAGGGATGGATTCGTATGTATCAATATAAAATATTTACGAGTAGATTATGTCGTCTCGCCCACCAGGGTTTTGTAAACCGCGCAAGAGTTTCGCATTATCCTATTGCTTGTTTGTCGCCCTTCGCGTTGACGCGTCGCGCGCGAGTTGCGGTCGGAATATGTGGAATGCATGAGCGTCGGCGCGGCGCGTAACGCGCCCGCTCTACATGACCTGCAGGATCTGGCTCGCCTCGAAGGCGGTGCCCGGCAGGAGGATGACGGGGCTGGAGACGTGCCCGGCCTCGACGCACACCATGTTCGGGTACTCGTCGTCGCCGAAGTCGGCCATGTCCTTCGCCTTCTCCGCCCACGGATTCCAGACGACCGTGTCGGGGAAGTTGTACTTCTGGATGCGCATCTTGCGGCCGGAGACGACGTTCGTGATGATGTGCTCGTGCGGCGTGTTCTGGTAGACGCGGTCGGTCCACTCGCCGATCGCGACGACGTCGCGCCCCTCCTGGTAGAGCGCGCCGTCGCGCGTCTTGTCGACGAACGTGCAGCCGTGCAGGCCGGTGATCTGACACCGGCGCACGTCCGGCACCTTGAAGTACGTGTGCAGCAGCATGTTGAAGCTGAACGTGAGGTCCTTGCTGGGATTGTAGATGGCGATGTTGAAGTGCAGCTCCTTCTCGCGCAGGATCAGGCGGTACGTCAGGCGGAAGCTGGAGAGGAATTGGGCTTTTAATTAAACGACGGGAGTCGCACAAAATTGGGCTTGTAATATTTGGGCGTGTTATAATGAGTCTGGTTTATGGTAAATGTTAGACTTGTTTCCTGGCTTTAAACTCGTAAGTTTGTGAAGTTTTCAAGAAAAATTTTCCGCCATTTTGAGAAGTTCCATTTTGACAAGGAAAGTTAACATTTCCAAGTGATTCTTTAGCAGTGATAATTAGGCTATGAAATAAACTATAATTTAATGAAAGAATCAACTCTCTATGTTAATTAGTTCAAAAGTTATGGCAACTTTTGTGTCAAAAAATGCAAGTCGCCATTTTGAGAATTTTGCGAACTTCCAATTTGACAAGTAAAGTTAACATTTCCCAATCATTATTTAAGATTGTTTATTAGAGCATGAAATATAGTGCAAATTAAAGAAAGAATCAACTTTCTATGTTAATTAGTTCAAAAGTTATTGCAAGTTTGGTGTCAAAAAATTCAAGTCCGGAATTTTGCGAATTTCGCGAAAACTTCAATTTTCACAAGAAAAGTTAACTTTTTCAAATTATTCTTTAACACAGTTTATTAGATCATGGCATAGGCTATTATTTAAAGAAAGAATCAACATTATGTTTTAATTAGTTCAAAAGTTACGACATATTTTGTGCCAAGAAAATCTGAAACCGCCATTTTGCGCAAACGTAAAATCGCTGTCAAAATCGTCACAGTGAAAATAAGAACACCGAAATAGTTTCATTTTACGAATAATTAAATTTTCTATCTATTGCCTAAAATTAAATAAAGCGGGAGTTGTTACTATTCGAGTATTAATGCATAAACTCAAATAAAGATAATTAATTGTTACTTTTTCAGCACTATTTCCCAAAATAATGAATATATTCTTATAAAATCATCATTGTTTAACAGTAAATCTGATAATCTCTCGAATAAAAATCAAATAAACTTCGTATCTTGTTTAGTTACCTAGTTATAGGCAATTAGAAAGTTTTAAAGCACTTTCTGCATACAAAACTTCTATTTTGTCAAAGATAATAAACATTGTCTAACTATTTCTTAATATGATCTATTAGATAGTAAACTTGAGTACAATTTAAAAAAAGAATCAACTTTCTACCTTAATTAGTACAAAAGTTACAGCAAGTTTTGTACCAAGAAAATTTAAGTCCGCCATTTTGCACAAATGAAAAATCTCTGTCAAAATCGTCACAATCGAGACAAAAACGCAAAATTAGTTCTATTTAACTCATAATTAAAATTTCTATCTATAACTTAAACTGGATTTAAGTGAAAGTTGGTGGTTTTCGAGTAGTTAACGCGCAAACTAAAAAAATCGACACTTTTTGCATTATTACGTAACTTTCTTAGTCATAACATCTAAATAATCGATGTTTTTTGTATAAAATTTTACTTATGCAACAGAAAAACTCATTACCTATTGAGTAAAAGTAAAATCATGCTCGCATCTTGTTTCGTTACAAAGCTACACGCGATTTTGACCTTGAAAATGTGGAAACCTTCATTTGACATTGAGTCGTCGGTAATCTAGATTTTAAATCGCCGTAATTAACGTTTCATTGGTCATAGAAAAGTCAACTAAAAGTAATTTTACTCTGACATTTCTCCTCTATCAGAAAAACTCCTGGAAACACTGCAGAGAATAAAAAAATAGCTCACATTTTGCGCAAAAAGCACAAAAAAACTCCCACAGCATTCGCGTTTTCTACTCTCAGGAGATAACGCACGAATTTTTCGTTTGAATTTCCAGTAAACTATGAAGAGAATTTAAAGGCCTTCCTTGCAAAACATAAGTTTTTTCTCTGCCTCAATGCACCTTGAAGTTATGAGTCTTTTTTTTGAACTCATAACTTTACTCACCTTATTTAATTACCGTTAAATAAGTTTATTATCGTGTGTGTGGACTAGAAATCGACGCGACTTACGAATAATTCCACATCGACCTTGTGTAGTCACTCTCCATCAAGGAGAACACAGCCTCCACATCGCCGCTGGGCATCCTTTCGGGGGCCTTCTCGATGTGCCAGCGCACGATTCGGGCGAAACCGTGCTGGGGGCCGAAGGTCCAGGCCCCGAATTGTGGGAACACGAAGGGGATGCCTCCCCTGATGGCCTTCTTGCCATCGAACACAGCCTGCTTGCTGGCGGAACAATTTTGGTCAGTTTTGGCTTCGAATGAGAGAAACTCTGACGGAACCGAATGACATACCTCACGAAGAGCTGCTCCTGATTGTTCACCCTCCACGAGACGACGGTGGCACCTAAAAAAGTCGAACGGGTCGTTAATAGCGGGGCGCGTGGACAAAAAACGGTCGCGCCGCGAAAAACGTAAACAAAAAACTTTGAGGTTATGCGCGGTGTTTTTTGCGTTTCGGGTGCAATTACGCGAGGACGCGCCGCGAATCGCTTTCTCGCGGACGGACGAAGGCGGCGGCGCTTCGGGGGCGAGCTTACCGTGCAGGTTGATCGTGCACGTCGTGTTGTTGCCGCGATCCAAGACGACGACGCTGGTGGCGGCCATCGCGGTGCGCGATCGTCGCTTGTTTCACACGGCCCTGCGTTCACCGTCGCTACCTGCTGCACCTGCGTGTCCCTCTATCGGGTGGAGCGTGCAAAAAAACGCGCCGCGGGGCGTTCGAGTCGCGCGTGACCTCGCCGTCGGACGGATTGCGTCTGCACGTCTCGGCGCGTCGTCGCTGCCTGCGCCGTGATGATCGCCGACTGCCGCGCTCGCCGCTGCGCGCGTCGGGACAATGGACGCGACCAGTTTTTCGACCGCCGCGACGCAAAAAACGGCGCTCGCCTTCGCCATGCCTGCGCGTTCATAAAAACACGCGCGCGCGCGAGCGACATCTGTGTCGTCATGGCAGCGGCGCGCTGTAAAATCGATAGTGCGGCGCGTCGGGGATTTCCAGCGATAAAAACTAATTTATGCTCGAAGACGCTTAACGGCGCGCATCCTTCCAGCGATGATGCGTCGGCGCGCGTAATTAATTTATGTAATCGGCGGTTTAATGAGTTGCGAGCTGTTTACTGCGGAATTAATGTTTGATGTGTTTGGACTTTGAAGTGCGTTCGGATGACTTCGGGATTTGTCGTTTCGGTGGCGCCGATAGATGGCGCGCGAAATAGAATGCGGTGTTGTCTTATTATTCAAATGTTTTTATGGAGTTTGTTATCAGTAGACGGGACGTTCATTGACGAAATGGGTAAAATTCGAGGGAACGATTCTTGCGCTATGTTTTGATTTGAGGATCACAGAATTATCAAGCTTTGAGCCAAAGTTATGGTTGATTTCGTAAGACAACATTTGATAAAGTACAAATGTTTTCCGACTTTGACGGACATTTTGACGCATTTCCGCTGGACATTCAATGGCGCCTAGTACTGATATAGAAAGCGTAACTCATGCGCTACCAGATTATGTGAAAATCATGTACTTAATCAGTTTAGTATAAAAGTTATACTCAATTTTGTAAGACAAGTTTTGAAAAGATTCAAAATTTGTCCACTTTTGGAGGCCATTTCAACCTACTTCCGGTGGAAGTTTAACGACCGCTGGTACCAAAATTTAAAGAGCACCTCATTAACAACTAAATGAAATCAAGATCATGTAAAGATCATGAGTTTAGTATGAAAATTACGGTCATTTTTGCAAGGCAACTTTTGATAAAGTACAAAAGTTTGCAATCTTTGAGAGACATTTTGACGTACTTCCGGTGGTAATATGACCACAGCTACTATTAAAATTGAAGAAACAACGCTTTCACTATCAAATTAAGTAAAAACCACGACTCTATAACACTTAGTTTGGAAATTACGGCCAATTTTGTAAGACAAGTTTTGAAAATGCACACAACATTTGCCAAATTTGGAAGCCATTTTGACGCACTTCCGGCGGATGTTCATCGACGATAAATACTAAAATAAAAAGAGCAACTCTTCCGCTAGCAAATAAAGCTAAAATCACGATGCTATCGCTTGTAGAAAGAAAGTTACAGCCGATTTCGTAAGCTAACTTTACAAACCAGTTCAAAATAGTTACGCGCTTAAACCTTGCTCACGTATCTCAATGCTTTGCGCATGCGCAGTCAGATGAAGTCGTAGAATGTGAAAGTATTTGAAAACGTTGGCAACACCGCCTCTCACTTCGAGTTATAAACATAACCTTAAGAAACTCATGTGTCGCACGCATTTTCCTGTTTTCCTCCGAGTTTCTTCAAACAACTCGGAAAACGGAGCAAATTAACAATGTCGTTCTTCATAAAAAGCAAGAATAATCACCAGCGGAACGCTAACAATCAAAAGAAACCGAATAGAAAGCGCAAATTGCCGAATAATAATGAGAAGAATGCGAAAACGAAGAGTTTCCACGTTCCTCCTGCAAAGGACGACGAAATCACCACCAGCGAGGACGAGGACTTCGTGCAGAAGGAGGACGAACATTACGAATCCGAGGACGAGAACGAGACCGCGCAAGAGAAGAAATTGCGCCTCGCGAAGGTCTATTTGAAGGAAATCGAAGCCCAAGGTAAGTCCCTTGTCAATCACGCGAACTATTGCTCATAACTTTAAAACTTCTTCATGAAAGAACGCAGAAAACGCGAGAGAGAAGACCAGGAGCAGGAGGAACAGGACGAACACGATCGGAATATCCAACAACGTTTGTTTCACGACCATCTCAAACAAACTGGACGGTTTCGATCTTCAGTCGCCGATCAATACAAAACTCATGGCGAAGTCACAGTATTGAAGGCGAAGGAACACAAGAACACAGTGACTTGCCTCTGTGTGACTTTGGACGACAAATTCGCGTATTCCGGGAGTAAGGATGGTGGGATCGTCAAATGGTCCCTGGAAACGAAGAAAAAAATCTCTTCCCTGCCATATTGTAAGAAAGAAGTGGGAAGTACTAAAGTCAAGGGTCACAGTTCCACGATTTTGTGTCTGGCTGTCTCCTTCGATGGGCAGTTTCTAGCTGTAGGGGACACTTCGTCGAGCATTCAAATCTGGAACCCTGATGGGTTCACTCATTTGAAAACCTTCAATGGGCATAAGAATTCCATCTACGGATTGGTTTTCCGTAGGGGCACGCATACCTTGTATTCGGCTAGTGCCGATCGGTCGGTGAAAGTTTGGTCTTTGGATGAGATGTCCTATGTCGAGACGTTGTTCGGACACTTGGACGCCGTCACGGGCATCGACGCGCTGATGCGGGAGCGGGCCGTGACTGCCGGCGGGAGGGACACCTCGCTGAGGATGTGGAAGATTCCGGAGGAGTCGCAGTTGATTTATAACGGGGACGCCGGGAGCATCGATGTGGTTAAGTTGCTGAACGAAGATACTTTCGTTTCGGGGGGCGATAACGGGTGAGTTTGGGATGTCTTCTCAAAAAAACTTTTCAGTACCTTCAAATATATTAAAATTGCATTAATTTTGCTGAAGGATAATCGAAGTATCTTGGTAAACGAGAATGTTATCGTCTTTTGAAATTTTGAGATTGGACCGGGTGGTTCCGGTCAATTATGATCCTGGAACCCTAATAAGCCTTGGTTGACTCATCTATCAAGGGTACGTCCTTAAAATAGAGGATTGCAACTTCAGTTTACTGCAAGGTTTATTGAAATATCATTTAAAATGTGAGAGTTATCGCGGTTTGAAGTTTTGCAATTTTTACTGCGACTTGTTTTGGAGTTTCCAGTCAATTATGGTCATGGGACCCTAAAAAATCTCGATCGACTATGCATCAAGGATACGTCCTTAAAATAGAGGATTGGAACTCCAGTTTACTGCAAAGTTTATTGAAATATTGTTAAAAATGTGAGAGTTACAGGGTTTTGAAGTTTTGCAATTTTTACTGCGAATTGTTTCGGTGTTTTCAGTCAATTATGGTCCTGGGACCCTAGTAAACCTCAGTTGACTTATGTATCAAGGGTACATCCTTAAAATAGAGGATTGCAACTTCAGTTTACTGCAAAGCTTATTGAAAAATTATTAAAAATGTGACAGTTATCGTGTTTTGAAGTTTTGCAATTTTTTATAGGAATTTTATCGTAGTTTCCGGCCAATTACCAGTCTGGGTGTTAATAGAAAGAAACTTTGGATGTTTATCAAGTGTGTACCCATAAAACAAAAGTATTCAACTAAAATTTACTAAAGAATTCATGGAAATATCTCTAAAAACGAGGGAGTTATCACGCTTTGAAGTTTTTCAATTTTTAGTTGCAAATATTTAATTGTTTCTGGTCATTCATCACTCTGGAAGGTTAATAACAATAACTTGGTTAATTTGTACAGTATACACGTTTAAAATAGAACATTAACTTCAATTTTCTGAAAGAATAATTGAAATATTATTGATAATGAGCAAGTTATCACGTTGTGAAGTTGCTCAATATTTGCAGGCGCAAACATTTAATTGTTTTCGATCATTTATCAACCCGAAGAGTTAATAATAAAAATCTGGGTCATCTGCGAAGAATGCGCTTTTAAAAAACAATATTTTTACAAGAGTTTCCTGAACATATCGTTCAAATATCTTTAAAAACAAACGAGTTATCTAACTTTTAATTTATTCGCATTTTTCTAGTCAATTATCACTCTGGGGCGTTAACAAGAAGAAACCCACATCGTATATCAAGTGCGCACATGGCACAGACGAAAGTAATAACGAGCCACTGTGGATAACATCGCTTGCGACTCTAGTAAACACAGATCTGGTTGCTTCTGGTAAGTTCCCAACCAAATTTCAACGAAACAACAAAAGCGTTTATGTTTGCTTTTAAATTTAAACTTAAAGGTTCTTCTGATGGCAACATCCGTCTGTGGAAGGTGGGCGACAAGGGAAAGGGTCTAACGCCGGTTTTCACCGTCCCAGTGACGGGTTTCGTTAATTCCTTGGCGTTCACCAGCGACGGCACGAAATTACTCGCCGGGGTGGGATGCGAACACAGGTTAGGTAGGTGGGACGTTATCAAGGCGGCGAAAAACAGTCTGGTTATCATCGAACTGATTAAAAGCTAATTGTTAATCGTTATTGATCATTCTGTTGGGTTTGTTTTGACTTTGTATATGTAACATGATATATTGTGTTCGAATTTGTTTCGTTTTTGCGGGCATAACCTCGGAATTCCAAAGAAATCTTCAAACATCCGAGAATCGGAGGGGAGTTAAGTTTACTGGTAGGTTTTATTGGAATTATCAGATAACCACGCATTAAATATTTTCATGCATTCACCCCGCCACCGCGTTGTACAAAAACATAACATAATATAACAGAATAACGCAACTTAACCCTAGTCTTAGAGTCTTAGAATTTATACTGCGAGACGTACAGGACGATCTTCGATATGACCGTGTTCGTCAGCTGGTTGTGATTGAAGATCTGCATTTGGAGCGTGAGGTCCACCTGCTGGGGGCCCTGGATCGCCGACTTGATCAGGATCGTCACGCTGTTGTGCTGCGACCGGTCCAGCAGGAAGTCCGACTCGGACGCCGCGCGCACGCTCAGCGGGCAGCGCATGCTCTTCACCTCCAGCTTGAACGCCACCCTCGAGTAGGGGTTCTGGGGGCCGTGCATCCGGAAGAACTTCACCGCGCCGTCCGAGATGGAATAGTTGGACACGATGTTGAAAAAGTGGTAGCTGATCTGGTCGGGCAGGTGCTGGGGGCATTCGCCCAGGTGGCGGCAGGATTCGGCGTCGACCTTGCAGCGACTGGAACGGCACATTGAGGCATGTGGTTATGTTTGGTTAATCGCAATTTCAATGTAGTAACCTTTTCTGGTGACGATCGCGGATGTAAAATTTGGGGCAGGCCATCGAAGGACACTCGAAGCCTCCTCGCGTGTTGAAGCAGTACTGCTCCGGGCCCGTGCAAGGATCTCCGAGATTCGATTGACATTCGTCGATATCTGTGCGTGGTAATCGTTAAGTTAGGTTAAGTTACTGGTTAGGCGTTGGGATTGACCTTGACAGGTGTGTCCGTCTGCACCGATGCGGTATCCCGATGGACAGCCGCATTGATAGCTTCCAGGGGTGTTGAGACATGTCCCCACGCAGTGGACTTGGCTGGAGAACATTGAGCACTCGTCGACGTCGGAGCAAGTCCTGCGGATGCAACGAAACATTAGATTTCGTGGTTCTAGGGGTTATTTACTGACCTGTTATCCGAATTTAGGGTGTATCCTTTTTCGCAGTAACACCTGAAGCTCCCCATCGTGTTCTGACACTTCGACCCGCACCGTCCCACCTCCCTGCACTCGTCGACGTCGACGCACTTGTCGTTCACCTTCTGGAAACCCTCCTTGCATTGGCAGATGAAGGAGCCTATCGTGTTGACGCACTCCGAACTGTAGGGGCACATCCGCCCCTTGGAGAACTTGCACTCGTCGATGTCCACGCACCGCTTGCCCTCCTTGATGTGACCCGCCGGACACTCGCAGCGGTAGAAGCCGTTGTAGTTCTTGCAGATCTCCGAGGCGTCGCAGGTGTGATTGCCTCGGATGCATTCATTCACGTCGATGCAGCTCTCGCCCGAGACGTTCAGCTCGTAGCCGGCCGTGCAGACCAGCTTCGGGCGGCATTCGTACCGTCCGTTGTAGTTCAAGCAGTTGTGCGACCTCGGGCAAGGGTTGCTCAGGCAGTCGTCGATGTCCTGGCACGTCCCCGATGCGTCCATGTAGTAGCCGGGCAGGCATTTCTTGTCCCTGGCCATTATGATCGTGTCGTTGGCGGGCGGCGGGTAGTAGGGTTTCAGATGAATGATGGGCGGCCCTGCGGGGGAGTGAGACAAGGGTTTGTTGGGAATGGCCAGAGGTATGGTGGGAACGGTGTTGTAGACTGGTTTCACTGGTGGGACGGGTGGGGGAGGTCTGCTCGGCCAGAGTCTGACGGGTTTCTGCGGTCGCGTCGGCGGGGGAGGCGGCGCCGGAGGTCTGTCGCATCTGAAGGAGCCGTGGGTGTTGCGACACACGAGATTGCGTCCGCCCAGGTCGCAGTTGTGCGTGCCCAGGGTGCATTCGTCGTTGTCTTCGCATTTCCCGGTCTCGTAGTTGAGGGTGTAGCCGGTGCCGCAATCGGCTCGTCGGGAGCACAGGTAGGAGCCGACCGTGTTGTCGCACCTTTGGTATTCGGTGCAGTCGTGATGTTGCAACTGACATTCGTTGATATCCTGGCAAGCGCCTGTTATCCTATCGCGTTGGAAGCCCACCTTGCAGTTGCAGATGTAGCTGCCTAGAGTGTTGTGGCACACCTGGTAGTTGTCGCAGTTGTTGAGCCCGCTCGCGCACTCGTCGATGTCCTCGCATTGCTGGGAGATGTTTGAGTAGGCGTATCCTCGGTTGCAGGATACTGGAGCGGGGCGGTTGTACGCCGGATGGAAGACGGGTTTCCTTGTGGTGGGTCTTGTCACAGGAGCAGGAGCAAACACTGGGGTTGCTCTAGTACTAGGTGTAGTCGGTTTGGGGGTTGTGGTGGTTGTAGTCGTTGTGGTAGTAGTAGTACTGGTAGTAGTAGATGTTGTGGTACTAGGGGTGGTCTTAGGAGTGGTCTTAGCAGTGGTCTTAGGGGTGGTCTTAGGAGTGGTCTGAGGAGTGGCCTTAGGGGTGGTCTTTACTGTGGTACTAGTCGTGCTAGCTTTAGTCGTTGCTTTAGTTGTGGGTTTCGTTGTAACCTCAGGTTTAACCGTGGTTGTACTAGTCGTCGTCGTGCTGGTACTGGAGGTACCCACAGTCGGTATCGGTTTAGGGGCGCTTCCCATGGGCACACAGTTATGCCCACCCTCCTCGTTGACACACAACTCGTTCGCCGCGCACAGGGGGATGTCCTGCGCGCACTCGTCGATGTCCACGCAGATCTGCATCACCGGATGCATCATGAAGCCAGGGGGGCACGTCTTCTTCGACGCCTTGTCCACGCAGGTGTATCCGCCCTTGTTGTTCAGGCACACCTGCGACTCGCGGTTGCACTCGTTGTCGCCCGTCACGCACTCGTCCACGTCGGCGCAGTCCTGCGTGCTGGGCTTGAAGAAGTATCCGGCGGGACAGACCACCTCCCCGCCGGAGCAGTTGTAGGACCCCTCCGTGTTGGTGCATTTCTGCGACGGGAGACATGTCAGCGGTATCAGGCACTCGTTGATGTCCTCGCACTTCTTGTTCTCCCAACTGAAGCGGTATCCGGGTTTGCACTCGATCCCCTCGGCGTAGTCCTCGTCGTCGCCTTCCTCCACGCACTCGTAGTACCCGTCCTGGTTCACGCAAGTCTCGTTGGCGTTGCAGTCGTGGTCCAGTGCGCACTCGTCGATGTCTAAGAGCTTACGATTAGAATATCTGAGGGTATGGCTTAGAACCTACGGTACCTTTGCAACTCCTCTTGTCAGCTTGCAACTCGTACCCGTCGTAGCACGAGCAGTACACGGCGATGCCAGTGTCGTGACACTGATGCGCGCAGGGATTGCTCACGTCGCACTTGGACTTCTTCTTCGGAACGTTCTTGGGCCCCGAGACCTCCTTGCAGCTGTTGCCGTCCGCCATCAGGGCGTACCCGGGGTTGCAGTCGCACCTGTAGGACTCCCCGGCGGGGATGCAGATCTGCGCGCACAAGTCCTCGATCTCGCACAGGTTCCCCAAGCTGGGTTCCTCGGCCTTGACGTTGTCCTTCGTCTTCTCCGTGGTGCTCCTCGGCAGGAGCTTCTGGCAGCACGTCTTGAAGTGCTTGTCGTAGGAGGCGCCCAAACTGAAAGAACTCTCACACGATCCGGCCGTCCCGGCTGCCTTCCCGAGGTTACACGCCTCGCAACAACTCTAGAACAGGTTAGAGGTTAGAACGCCACTAGGACGCCATTACTAGAGGGCGTTACTTGTCGTTCGCTTCCAATGGGCGCATGGCATCCGCCTTGATCGGCATCGTTGATACCCAATCGGCACTCGTTTTCTTTACCCTGCGCCTTGCAGCAGATCACCAAGGTGTTCCAGCAGGACGTCTCGTCCTTCTTATCCACGCCCTCGAAAGGGGGTTGGACGTTCGAGCAGGACACATCGCTGTTCGCGTAGTTCTTGCCCAGATCACAGCAGTGGGTTAAAGTTTGATGAATCGCTCCTACAAAGAACTTAAGTACTCGCCTCTTGAGTACACAACATATACTGACCTTGACTTAAAGTAAGACAACTTAAGAGAACGACACACGCGCACAGCGTACTAAAATGGCGTCGCACGTCCATCTCGGAGTTTCGCGCATGCTCGACCGCCTCTCACGTCTGAAAAGCGCGATCGACTTAGCCCACTTGCGGCGTCTTATCGGCGCTCGGTTCGATTCGAATGTTTACCCTCGGCGAGCGCAAACAGGGCGGCTTATCTCGGACAAACACTAGCGGCGCGTAGATCGTGCGCGCCCGCGCGAAG
Source organism: Ecitodaemon sp. MM-2014 (assembly GCA_030557295.1). NCBI lineage: Eukaryota > Metazoa > Arthropoda > Insecta > Coleoptera > Staphylinidae > Ecitodaemon > Ecitodaemon sp. MM-2014. The sequence continues at coordinate 27,378 of JARRAA010012085.1, read as the reverse complement.
ACGTCGCGCGGTGTCGAATGCGCGTCGCCGCCTCGATGCCGCCGACTTCATTATGAAAATCGCCATTGTTCCCATGCGCATCCGGCGGCCATGTTTAAACTTGACCTTTGGCACGCACGCGCGTCTCGCTTTCTGCGCATCGCGATTATCATACAAAACAAGTTCTCGATGTTTTTTTTTCGTTGTGATTAATTGCGTAAATGTGTCAAGTCCGCGTCCGCGTCCCGCTTTTAATTTATCGCGCTCGAGCGACGCGCCGGTTGCCTAGGTTAACGTGGGCCAGCTACCCTCCCACCCGAGATACGAATCGCACATTAATCCATTTGTCAGAGATTATCGCCTCGTAAAATATTTATGAACCAAGTCCAACCCTTTATGGCGAAGGTAATAAAGTGGCCGTTCTAATGGACGAGATCAAAGGCGCAATCTCAACCCCCCAAACCTCTAACTCCCACCTTGTGCGCTTGGTTGCCTACCGCACGTCCGCTTTTGATCGGGCGATTGAAAAATTCTAATCCGCTTTTAATTAATTCGGGAAAGTTCGAGACTTTTTAAATTAAGACCTAGGGGTAGCACCGATCAGTTTCTTTGTACTAAAAAGTGTTGCGATTTGGGGGGTGGGGGGTATTTCTGACGTTCGGAGGTGTTGTGCAGGTTGCCAACATGCAAACTCGTGATGGATGGCCGAACATGATGGATGACAATGGATTAGGGTGGCGTTGAGTGGGTTTTAACGTCCTCGAAGGTTCATTTGCCGCGCTTTTACTTGTCTCAACAGTTTTCCGAAGTTTCCGCGATTTTCGCTTGTTTTCGGGGGTTGCCCGCCGACATAACCTTGTTTCTCATGTCGAACGTTGATAATATATCGTTTAGGTTTACGACGTGTGCGTTGATCCCTTGCGCCCTTTGAGACGCGCTCGAATTAGCTAAAAGCTTCTTGCGGTTCGCACTCGAAGATAAACAGCGTCCGGCTTTCGGTTGAGGTTAAGGTTCGATTGAGGTTATGGCGAGTTAGGTTAGGCACAGTTCGCGACTTCGCGGGCGGCGAGCACGTGCTGAGCGGCGTGCGCGGCAGGGAATCGATGGCGGGCGGTCGGGCGCGGGTTCGCGCGCGACGTCGTCGGCGGCGGGCGGCAGTGCGTCGAGGGCGGCGGCCGTGGGCGCAGTGTGCATGGCGCGTGCAGCGGGCAGCAGCAGCGTCGCCCCGTCGGCGTGAGGCAGGGGAGGATGGCGGGCCGCCGCAGCAGCTCGATCGGCTGCCGCTCGCTGATCGGGCGCCGCGCGTCCGTCTACGTCCACGGCACCTACGACCCCGTCAAGGTAACGTTCACATCCCGCCCCCGTGCGCGCGCGCGCGCGCGAACGAAACAATCGGCGCCGTAACCTCAAATCAGCGCCACTCGCGGCGAACGTTAGCTTTTCCCTTTCACGCGGCGCGTGACCGTCGACGGGAACGCGACCATCCCTTTTGGCGCGCCGCGCGAGCGCCGTTCATGAATAATTTAGCGCGCGCGCGCGCGCTAAGCGGTAACAGGTGAAGTTGGAGCCGCGTCCCGTGGGGCGGCTCGCCGCCGCCCGCTTCGGCGGCACGCGGAATATGAGCGCGCGACGCGCACCACGGCCTGCCCATTGTTTTATAAATTGCTCCTCGCGTCGAGTGGCCGGACGCCCGTGCCCACATCATTAACATCGCCGAATTGCGCCATCTGCAGTCCGACAGCGCTCGGGCCGTCGTCAAACGCGAAGTTTGTTTTACTTTTTTTACGGCGCCGTCCGAGGCGGGCCGTAATTCGAGAAAAAGAGAAATAAAACTTTCCTTTGAGGAAATGCCGAGCGCCGGAGCGGTGGGAACGAAGCCGAAGATGCCGAAAGTTCGCGGCGGGCGCGGGCGAGGCCGAAAACCGCTTCGCTCAACTTTTCGCCTCGGAGCCGGCAACGTGGCGGCGGCGGAAAGTTCGGCGTCTCCGGTGGCGTCGCCGGCCCATCGAATCATTCCTAAATGGGGTAATTGTTTAGCGGCATTTTATCCTGCTTTTTCCCCCTTGCTTCCAAAAGTCGTCGCTAGATGGCGCTACTCGACATATTAAAATTCATATATTGGCTAAATAGTCAATTGATCGTTTCGGAAGTCGCCACTGGATGGCGCCACATGAAAACTCACTGAAAATGAAGCTAGGATGTTTCAATGACGTTTTTTTTCATTGCTCTCTTCCAAAACCACCACATTTTTTCTGAATAGCAATTTACTCAAATTTATAAATACTTCCAAACGTCGCCACTAGATGGCGCCACTTGAAAACCCTTGAAAGTCTGAAATTAAAGTCAAGAATTTCTCTTTTTTTCATTTATTTTGCGTAAAAACAATGCAAATCATGTTAAAAGTGCGTAGGTCAAGTTTTTTGTTGGTTACAAAAGTCGCCGCTGGATGGCGCCACTTGAAAGCGAACAGAAAAGATAGCCCGTATGTTTTTGTGACCTTTTTTTCATTTAATTCTTGCGCAAAACAATGTAAAACGTCGAAAAGTCGATTAATCACGTCCACACTAGATGACACCACTTGATAACCCATAAAATGGCAATATGACAGTATTTTTACGCGAGCGACATTCACGTGGTTGGAAAAAAAAATGAATATCGCAATCGCAATTTGTCGAAAGCGTCGAGCGCGCGTGTTTTTTTTTTCTGTTTGTTTTCGTTGCGGGGGTGAGATCGCGCGTCTAATGACACGATGATATGCGGGCGCGCTCGCGTTATCCGACACCGGGCCGGATGCTGGATGCCGGCCGCCCGCCGTCCCCGTCGATCGATACGCGAAAAGTTAACGCCGCTCGGCCGGCCGACCGCCCCCCATCTCTCTCTCCTTCTCTCTCTCTCTACGCGCGTACGCGTGCAATTGCGAAAAGGCGAAAAACGCGCGCTTAATTTCACCGCCTAATCGAATCGCCGGGCGTAAGTGACGCGGGCAATTTTGCATTTTTCATTAACGCCGCAAAGCGATCGCGCGCTCTCGAGCGCGCGCCGGCGATATAGGTTACGATAGGTTATGTCGCATTAGCTCCCACCCCGTTAGCTTTTCGCGCGTCGCAATTGATTTCGTCGAGCGCCGCGCGGCTTTATCTGCTATCGCTTTAACGGCCGCTTAAAAGTTGAAATTAACGATTCTTCGCCGCGCCGGAGCGCGTGCGGGCCTTAACGGTTAGTTTCACGTTAATTTGGTTGCCTACCGCTCGGTACTTGCAGATAACGACGTTACTGGTTTGTTATCATTTGCCCGCCGCCCCCGTTAGCTGTGGTTACCCCGTGTTGCCATGAAAACGTCAATTACATCTTGCCGCGTGGAACGGGGCGCGTCGGAGCGTGAGGGGACGCGGCCCGCGAAGCCAGGTGTAACCAAGTGCGACCAGGCGTAGCCGAGCGTAACCAGGAGGAAGAAGCCCTTCGGGAGGGTGCAGAGACAATGGATCAAAGATTGCCACGGAGGAGAAATTTCTCTCTGGTGGTTGATTTCTTCTTCAATTTTTTTTTATTATTCGCACGTGCCGCCACGTGTTGTGGCGCGTCAAATCTATAAATAAGGGATAATCGAGGAGGGCAGACGTGAATAAATAAGTTACGACCTGGGTTATCTTAAAATACCCTTGACTTTGGCCTAAAAACGGAAGCGCGAAATGGGGCGAAGGGGTGGGGCTGGAAAGGGAACCGAAGACGAAGGGTGAAATATTGGAAATTGAATAAGGGAGGTCTCAAGGTGATAAAAAGAAGCAACACACGGTAATGGGAAATAAGGAAGGGTAGCTTAGGTCAGGTTAGTAAGTTACATTGGGCTTGTTAGCCCAAGTTAGGTTGGGTTAGGGTAGATTAGGTTAGGTTAAATTAGATTGGGTTGTGGTTAGGTTAGTTCAGGTTAAAGTAGAATGATTTGTGGTTAGGTTAGGTTAGGTTAGGCCTAAGTTATGTAGATTGTGTTAGGTTAAGTTAGGTTAAGTCTCTTTAAGTTAGGTTAGGGCTCTTTAAGTGAGGTTAGATTAGGTTAGGTTAGGTTAGATCTTTTTAAGTTAGGCTAGAATAAGTTCAGTTAGGTTAGGACTCTTTAAGTTAGGTTAGATTAGGTTAAGTTAGGTTAGGTCTCTTTATGTTACGTCAGATTGGATTAGGTTAGGTTAGGTTAGGTCTCTTTAAGTTAGGTTATATTAGGTTAAATTAGGTTAGGACTCTTTAAGTTAGGTTAGATTAGGTTAAGTTAGGTTAGGACTCTTTAAGTTAGGTTAGGTTAGGTTAGTTTTCGAGAATTTATAAAATTATCAAAACAAGAAGAAAACCTCACGAGATTGAAAACGTGTCGATATCGAAGGAAATGCCCTATTGATTTGTCAGCATCACAATGACACACTTCCCTCCGCCCATCCCCCGGCCCCCGGCGATGTTTTGCTCTTTTTATCTCGCGCTCGCTAAACTGCATGTTGGCCGGGAGTTCTCCGACGACGCAAGAATAGTGGCATTAGGACTGGATCCACAGATGCTATTGATGTCCGCCATGCCTCCCTAACTCCTACTCGCTCTCCTCCGCCCCGCACCCGCCACACCTACGCACTACATATACCCACTACACATATCCCGGCTCGAATTCAAGGATCGCAGATAGAAGCGAAAAAGCGGCAAAGCAGATAAGGCGCTCTTCGCTCCGGGACATAACACAGCTCCTGCATCACTTTCTCTCTCGCGCGTTCTCTTCTGCGCGATCATTTTTAACCTGATCATTTCTCGGGGCCATTTGAATCCGACTGTATTGCCATAGCAAAATAGGTCAATATCTGGAGGGCAGGAAGCGAGAAGAAAAGGCGGCCGCGATGGCGGAGCGAAAGGGGGGAAGCGAGCTAACGCAATAAACTCCGGCGCGGAGGGTTCGTTTGTTGCCGCGTCGCGTTTTTCTATTATTTATTTGTGTTCGCCGTGCAGTTTCAATCGGCCGCCGCGGCGAAATCCCGCTGCAGCGGGCGCGCCCTTTGTTATGACACGCGGGGGGTCGGCGCGTCCGGGCGGCCTCCTGCGAGCGGGCGGAAAATGCGTTAAGCGGAGGAGCTGCCTCCGGGAAAACGGCTTTATTACGGCGCCGAGTATCGTCGGACAAGTCGACTCGCTTCCTTTTGTCATTTTAATTAGTTTTTATTACTTCCACCGTGTTCAATCACAATTAAACTCAATTTAATACTTTAGTTGATCGTGTAAGACGGTTCTAGTACATTGACGTCATTGGCATGGTCCTCTGAGATTAAAAAAAATATATTTAGCGGAAATTTTTCGTAGGGGTGAAAATGACATAGGTGCACAAAATGACACACCTGTTTTTTTGTGACTGGCGATACCCTTAAATATTTTGGTAGGGTAGATGAGGGTGAAAATGAAATAGGTGCACAAAACGACACCCCGTAGATTTATTGCGACGATTCACTTCCGTTCGTCGTTTTAATTAGTTTTTATTACTTCCACCGCGTTCTATTGTAATTAAAGTGACTCTAATACCTTGGTTGATAGTGTAAGACAGTTTTGCTACATTGACGTCACTAACATCGTCCGATAGCGCTATCTACTCGCACCTGTAACTTTCCCCCGACGCCGCCAACTAACTTGAAAGTTTGCCGAGCGTGCGGCGCCACCTCCGACGCTCGGATGCAATGCGGGCTGCATAAGTTCGACTCTAAAACTTAACAGCTCGCAGAACTTCGCCCTCAAAGCGCGAAACTCGAAACGCGAAACATTGCGACTCGCCCATCGCGGCCAACTTTCGACTGCGCGAGCACTAACATTTGAATAATGCATTAATGGGTTAATAATGCCGCGGGGGTTGCGGCCCGCCGATCGATTTACCATCATCTCGGGTCGTTAGAATTAATGTCCGTATAGGGTTGATGCTTGAAGGCGCATTACCATAATGTGCAATAGTACATCCACAATACATCAGAATTTACATATTTTAGATTAGATTGGATTAGATTAGGTTAGGTTTTTCCAGTTTTGTAAAGGCCGTCCAGATGCTTCAGTGCTGACCGTTTCTTTTTGCTTATTCCGCGACCTGTTATTGGCGCTTTCAATTTTCGACCGGTCCGTCGGATGCATCCGCGTCGGGGGGCGGCGCGATGGCGGACATATCAACCTCGGGGGATGATTAGCGTGAAAATGCGGGCGGCGCGCTGGCCCACGTCCGGATAGATGTCGTCGCGCTCGCGTTCCGTTGAGATTCTGCGCGAAAGCGATATCATAACATTCACGCCGGCTGCTGCTTCCGGGGCGTGCGCGGCGTGCGAAATGCCGAAACTACCCCCTGACTCACCGAGAGTGGCCGCAGTGGCCTACTAAATTAAATTCTCTCTAACAAAAGTAACTTTTACTTTGGAACGTGATTTTTTTTTGTTCCGGAAAATGTGGGATACGGGCGGGGGGTGAAAATGACTGAATAACTGGACAAAATGATATCTCGACAATTTTTTACAAAAAGTGAACATTTTGAGAATTTTAGTTGGGTGAACATGACAGGTGGACAAAATGACATATCTATTTTTTTTGGTGAAAAATTTTAGTAGAGTAGATGGGGGTGAAAATGACACAGGTGGACAAAATGACACCCCTAATTATTTTGTGAAGGGCAAAGATTTTGTCATATTTTCTGGGATTTTTGGTGAAAATTTTTTGGTAGGGTAGATGGGGGTGAAAATGACACATGGTAATGATTTTGGTGAAACATGTTAGTAGGGTAGAAGGGGCGAAAATGACACCCCTAATTATTTTGTGAAGAGCAATGATTTTGTCATATCTTTTTAGGATTTTTGATGAACATTTTTTAGGTAGGGTAGATATGGGTGAAAATATGTTTTTTTTAATGCATATTTTTAGTAAGGTAGACGTGGGGTGAAAATGACATAGGTGGACAAAACGACACCCCCTAGATCATACGAAACATATCATTCATAATTTTATAGTAATAATGACTGATTTTTTGTCAGAACGTCATTTTCTCATTTTTCGAAAAAGTCACCACCGAAAAATTGTAAATTCCCTGCACAAATTCATTCGGACATCCAGCAACGTAATGAATAGCGACATTAATAACTCAAGCGCGCACTCTATCGGCATTAAACCGTAATTTATTATCGGCCATTATTTATAACGTCTGGCGACTTTCTTTTTTGCCGGAAAATTTAGTAGATACCACTAGTTTTGTCCCCAGTCGATTTATCCCCATTAAGAATTCACCATTTTACGCACGAAAACATTTTTGGGGAGAGTGCCTCAGTGCCGCGCGGGAATTTTTCGAAACTCCAATGATTACGTTTCCGCCTCGCTGTGCGTTGCGAACGGCCGTCATTATTGACGTCCCGTGACATCCTGCGGCGTCCTGCGGCCTCCTGCACTATTTCGCGCCCCGCGCGCCGGCCCGGCGTAATCGACGTCGGCGCCGCGTGTTTACAATTTCTAATTGCGTTCGGCTCGCATTCCGATTTTCAATCGAGGTTAATTAATTCAAAAGCAATTCGGCCTTAATTAAATCATCAATAAACTGCACGGTCCTGGTTAAATTAATTTAATTTATTTTCGGCGCTAATGCAAACATGCTCGTTATGTTTTTTTTTGTATTTCCAGAGATTTTGTTAGGGTAGATGAGGGTGAAAATGACACAGGATATTCAACGATTTTTTTTAAGTACCCGGGAATTTTTGTAGGGGAGACACGCTTTTTGTTTTTCAAACAATTTCCCTAGAACGTTTTAAAAATATGCAGGAATGGATGAGAAAAGTTGTTGTTGACACAAGTGTCATGCGACACGATTTGAGGTTAACTGTCAAGTCACTAGTAAACTAGTAAACATTATTCAGTTACCGCGTCGTGAATTAATAAAACCGCGAATAAAATACAAAGTAACGCACGATAAAGATGACAAACGCTGTCGCTGCGTATTTCACCCCCCGTGCGCGCTCGCGCGCCGCCATTTTCCAATTTGTCTCGTCGAAGATAAGCCGGCGTGCATGCACACGACGCGATCGTAAAATCAAAGTGAAATCTTGTGCATCGTCAATTTCACGCTTTTCTCATTTTCTCGTCCCTCTTTGTTTCTCGCCCTCTCTGCGCGGCTCCAGCGGAGTTCAGCGCTGGGAGCGAGGCGAGGTTAGGAGCGGACGCGAGCAGATGCGGAGGATGTGAAATGTGGGTTGCGGGATGTGCAGCGTCGGTCATAAAACTCTATGGCTTGATTTATCGCCACGCCGAAGGTGATAACTACGCTGGACCGGAGCGACGCGCGCGAGATAGTTTCCCGCACTAGTCCTAGTGGCAGTAGGCGCGGAAGTAGCAGAAAAAGGAGCAAAATAGATCTAAAGTGAGGTTATGTCTGCGAACGTGTTGGTTTCCTTACTTGTTAGTTTGTTTCTGCTCAATCTGCTCTATTTCGCAGGGCGTGAAACTCACCGAGGCGTTTTTGTGATGAAACGAACATTATCCGGTGTTATCTGTCAAACATGGCGGTGATTGTGTAGGGGAAACGCGAGAAATTGGATTCCTTTTAAAGAGAAAAGTAAAACGAAAATATTTTTAGTTACACGTTTGTTTTAAGTGATAATCTTTCAAGAAATGAGGTACTAGATAAAATCTCACTCAATATTTTGTTTGCTGAATGTTTGAAAATCACTAGACATTGCACCAAAAACATAAAAACGCCATATTCTGCGTTAAAACCCTTTTAGTACGTTTCTGCTCAATCTGGTTTATTGCAAAGGGCGTAAAAGTTATCGGCGCGTTGATGTGATAAGATGAACATAACCGCGCCTTATCTGTCATGAATGATAAAGATTGTGTAGGGGAAAGATGGCGAAATTGGTGTTTCAAAGAGAAAAATACCGCGATTCCAAAAATGTTGACTGAAGTCACCTTAAAGTTACGTTTTAAGGAGAAATCTTTGAAAACTAAAATTTCTGTAGATTCTAGATCGAACAATAGTAATCATTTTGTGGCTAGGTGTTCGAAAATCCCCAGATTTCACACAAAAAACCCTAAAAATTTGAAATAACAGCAAAACAGCAATAAATTAGATATTTCGACTTTAAAACACGTTTTAAGTATAAATCTTTTAAAAATTAGGTTTATATTGATACTATATCAAGTTATGCTAATAATTTTGTAGCTATATGTTTGAAAATCGCCAGATTTTACCCCGAAAATCCTAAAAATTGGAATATTAAAGAGCAACTACCAAGAAATGAAAAATTTCGACTTAAATCACTTTTAACACACTTTCTAAGAATAAATATTTAAAAAATAAAGTTTCTATTGATACTAGATTAAACTACGCTAATTGTTTTATCACTTGATATTCGAAAATCGCCGGATTTCAAATCAAAAACTCTAAAAAATTTCAATATTACGACAATAACAGCAAAAAATGAAATGATTCGACTTAAATCACTTTTAAGACACTTTTTAAGTATAAGCCTGGAATAAATAAAGTTTCTTTTGATACAAGATAAAACTACACAAATAATAGTGTCATTAAAGATCTACAAACCTTAAGATTGCCCTCCAAAAACACCAAAAATTATCTCTTCTATTATATTCCAGTAAGTTGCCACAGAAAAAAAAAAACAAACTGAAAATCGTAATGTCCTCGACCTCCCCAGCTTAATTGCCATCCATTAAACGCTAATCGCCACTATCCGCCATTTTATTCCTCCTAGATGAACCCCCGAATCAACAAAAACGGTGAGTTATCGCCCATTCTAGTCGCACTCGCGCAATTCCATTACCGAAACCAATACGAAGTCTCATACTCTATTGCGCGCGTTTCTCTTCGCGACTGTACCAAGAGTCCAAGATGGCGCTGGCGTCGCCTAGTAATCACCGCAATTAATGCGTGTCTGCGCCGTTTTTGCCTGCGCCCCGCCTAATTCCGAGTAAATCCGAGTAAGCTCGCGCCAAATCTCGCTTTCGGCGACTTTAGCTAATAAGCGTGAGCAAAAACGTTAATTAAGTCGTACGGTGCGTCTGGGTGGACGAAAAACTCAAGATTGTGGAGGCAATAATTTAAGCTGGCTTTTATTTCTATTAGGGCTGGGGAAAAGGGGGGGAAACATTTTTAGTTTGTATTCACGTGTCATAAGCGCTTGATGGGAAGTCGATACGATCGATCGACTGTCGAAGTTCAACCCTTCGGCAGCGAGGCGTGGGCGAAATTCGGCCGGCTATCGCCTTTAATCAATTCGGCTTTTTACGAAGCTTAATGATCGAGGACGCAGTGATAGGGAATGATGAATTACAAACGAGCATAAATTAGAAACAAAATTAAAAATGAAAAGGACGAAACGGAGGTGGGATCGTTTCAGTTTAGCGGGCGTCCTGATCGTGCATGACGCCGGAGGGCGAAATTACACGTCCTTTAAATAATTAACCAGCCGCCGTCCTGAGAGGTCCTGCGACGCAGGTTTTAATATCGCTCCTGTTTGTTTGGGACGACGCGACGCTCCGCAGAGGCGATCTCATCAAAGGATTCCATGTCCTCGTTCGCTGCAAACTCTCGCCCATTGCGCCATTCATGCGCCTCGCGTCGGCGACGCCATTTTCTCCGCCAGTTTCTTTCTGTGTGAATCAAAAATTTCAAAACTTTCGGGTTGCCTCCTGGCCTGGCAACTAGTCATAATTTCCACTGCGAATCCATCCTTGCGGTGGTAATGTTATTAAACAAGTTTGCGCATCCACTCAGGATCTCCGCGAGATCCGCGCTTTCGGGAGACGTCTGCATGCTCCGGCCACGCTTTCCTACAGTTTACAGCACGCGCGGACTACTTAGCGGCTGCGGCGAACCGCCGACGCGGCGAAAACTTCCGCGCGCGGTTCGCATGTGAGGTTAGGCCGCCATGTTGCCGCGCGGCCGCCATGATATCGCGCCGCCATGTTTCTCCCGCTCGCAATTACGACGAACAATAGTTGGCCAAGCCCTCCGGCGAGTACGCCGCGCAACGTGAATGTTTGAGGTTCAACATCCGAAGGATTTTAAAAGTACTTAAAAGGAAATTCGACATGTTCAGGTTAGGTGTAGGTTAAGCCGGTTATTCTCGGTTGCTCTCGGGACGAATCGATAGATAAACGTAATTTATAGTCCTGTTGTGACGAGAGTGCTACGAGCACGGTTCCGCGTCGCAGGATTTGCAGATTCGCAGGCGACAATGAACGCTGCAGCGGCGAATCGAAAAGGCTTATGCGGCGTATTATGTCGAGGTAATTACTTTGCGAGGACTGCCTGTTTCGACGGCTATTTACATACAGCGCGTCCGAGGATGCGTTCAACCTAATCGAAAATAACCTTGACCTAACATGACGTAACCTAACCTAAGTCAACTTAAGATACATCTAACTAACCTAACCTAAGTTAACAACTGCGCGCATCGATGGCTATCTATATACAATGTGTCCGAAGAAAGCAAGTAGCGACATCTGTTGTTCAAAACAACTTTAAAGCGTAGTTCAGCAGTCAGCAGTGCAAGAAGTTTGTAGTTCTTTTACTTTGCAGCAAGATAAAGTGGCGTCTAGGGAGCTAAGGGGGGTGCGGACGTGTGTAAGTTATGCAACCGCGCGGCCATTAAGCCAGTGAGCAACTAGTTGGCAACGTGCCAATCGCCGCAAACCACAGCGAAACACTTTTCGACTTCGTTCGCATCATTTATCCGAGCCACATGTTGCGTTAGGTTAAGTTGTAACTTAACCTAACTCAACCTAACCTAGCCTAACCTAAATGCTCGACGTACATTTATGCAAAATTAATTTCCTCGCAAACTTTCGAACAAATTGTATTTCGTTCAATTTAATCCTGTCGAAACGTCGAGCGTGGGGTGCGGATAAAGGAACACACTTGGCGACGGCTCAAAATGAAATCGTGCGGATTTAATTAAATCATGCAAATTTGGAAATTCCCGAATTCCGAACGTCCCGGCGCCACGTTCCCCTCTGCGTTTTTCGACCCTCAATATGATAAAAATTGTTTGAAAAGATACAAAGCGGCGGGGGACAATCAGCCCCCAATTAAAATTAGGCCGATAAGCCGAGATGGAAATGAATCATTCACGGCGTCCCAAATTTGATCAACATTAAATAATATAATAATCGAATATCGGGGGGCGGCCGCATGGTCGTCGTGCGAATTAATTTCGAGCGGCGGGTGAATAATTCTCGTCATGAATTCGTGCTATGAATTATTGCGATTGTTTAATGTCGATTTCTCGTCGCTACGGTTTGGCAGTTTTTCGCGCGGCGCCGGACGCTTTCGAGGGTACGGCGGTGAAAACCGCCGATTTGAATAATTCATGCGCGCGCGCGCGGGGGCATTAAAAGTTGATATGCAAATATTGTTGCAGGGGGCGGTTGCAACCGCCGCGCGGCGCGCGAGCCGCACGTGGTCGGACCGGACGGAAAAACGCAAACAAACAGCGGAAACTTTGTAAACTTTGCGATCGCGCGAATTTATTGCGCGCGCCGCCCCCGCGACAACTTTTCATGGCTGCGCCGGCGATGGCGCCGGTGGCGGGGGGGGGGGGGGAATTAATTCGAATCAATATTCTTCGACGTGACTGCCAATTCTGGCTTTTAATCGCGCTTCTAAACTTTAAATTATGGATTGGCTTAACGCCGTCAGATTGGTTTGAAGCTGAAGTTAACCTAACCTAACCTATGTTAACCTAAAATAACCTGTCCTAACTTCAGCTATTCTAAAATAACTAATCTAACTTAACACTACTGCATCCGACCTAGACTAACCTAACCTAACCTATTCTACCCTCTTTAGAACCAAGCCTAACCTAACCTATTCTTACATAACCTAACTTGAGGTGGCGTAATCTAACCTAAACCAACCTAACCTAACCTAACCTAGCCTAACCCAGTCTAATATTACCTAACCTTTTGTAATACAACCTAACCTAACTGAAAGAGTCCTAACCTAACTTAACCTAATCTAACCTAACTTAACTTGACTTAACATAACCAAACTTAACCTAACCTAACCTAACCTAATTTAAACTAACCTAACCTAATCTAGCCCAACCTAACCTAACCTAATCTACCCCAACTTAACCCAACCTAACCTAACCTAACCTAACTTAACCTAACCTAACCTAGCCTAACCTAATATAACATAACCTTTTCTAATACAACCTAACCTAAGCTAACAACCTAACCTAACATAATCTAATCTAACCGATCTAACGTGATATTAAATTCGTTTTACTAGTGGTCCTTTCAAACAACATTGTCCCGTTATCCTTGAATTCCTTGAAATATTCATAACTATTTATTGGAATGAAATTGAGCGTGTGTGTCAATAAAATCTGGCTTTACGCGCGTTTAACAATTTACGATTGGTCCGGACAATAAAAGCCGCCGCATGCAAAAAGGCAGGCGCGCCGCCCCCGGCGAATGCGCTTCCTTTCGCGAGTTCGCTCGCGACGCGCGCGAAACGTAAAATCCCGCGCGCCCGAAAGTTTAATCATAAATCTCCCAGTCACACTCGAGTCGCTCCAGTCACTCCGCCGGCTTCTACCCCTTTCGCGGCCGCCGCCGTTCAATATCCACGCTCCGCTTTGCGCGCAATCTTCGTCTGCGTCTGCGATTTGTAAGTCGTAACTTGAGTCCTGGCGTTCGGGCACAGTTTCAATTATTTTTAATTGCGGAATAATTGGAGAGCGGTTCGGGGGCGGTCGGGGCGGCGGCGACAAATAAAGTTTTGTTTATATCAGCGCCGCGCTAATTGTAGGCAAAGAAATTCCGACTCGGCGAAAAATGTTCGCAAAGTTTCGCCGCCCCCGGCCCCGCCAAAGTTTCGACCCCGCGTCGGGGCTTGCTTGAGCCGCGCCGAGAAGTGTGTCATAATTCGTGATTAAATCATTCAATTAGGGCGCGTAATCTCCGAGCATGCATTATGGACGCACGGGCGGGGGCGGCGGCGCGAGCCGGCCGCCCCGGAATGGAGGTAATAAGCTACATATTTAAGTAGCCATGGGGTAAAACCTCTCATCTGGAGCTTACGCGCGCGAGCGCAAAGAATTCGCCGCCCCCGACGCCGCCGCCGCCGACCGTAAAGCGGAAATTGAATGTTAAATCGAATTACGTATTAAACACCCGACAAAACACCTCGTGAAAAATTCCTTCGGAAATGCCGCGAATTCGCCGCCCCCGGCGAGGGAATTTATACGTTGCGAGCGTTCGCGGGGGTAGAAACAGTGCGGTTTCAATGGATTTCGAGTGCTCGCATGCCATGCGCACTGAAATGCGTGGTGCGCGTGCCCCCGGCGGCGGCGGCGGAACAAGATCCGCCGCGCTCGGCAGTCAGTGAGTGCGCGTACGGCGAAGGTGCACGTCGCGGGTGCGCGAGGAGGAGGACGACGCCGTCGCCGACGGACGGCCCAACGCGCGATGCGCGCCCCGTGTACCTGTGCCGCCCCCCGATGATAGCATGCAGATAATCGCTAGTGCAATGAGCAGTCATCACGAGATTGACTCGTTACCTGCGGTGTGTTTTTTTTTTACTACCCGACCAATTAATCGTTCTGCGCGAGTAAAACGTGTTTGGTGGAGGCGCTGGGAAACTACCCTAAATATAAAAAATAGTTAAATAGAAAAACTGCTAAAAATATCTAAAAAAATCGTAGATGCTAAATGTTCGAGCCGTTCGTAACGATTTTGTACTAATCAGTTGTAATTAATTAAAACGTGTTACGTTAAAAGCATTATGTGGAGGCGCTGGGCAACTAGGAGAAATTCTCGCCCAAAAAAATCGGAAAAAAATCCTTAAAATATTATAAATAACGGACTTAATAAATTCGTTCGTGATTTTGTGTTAACGTGTGTGGTTCGCTCTTATCAGCGTCGATTTGTCGATTGAGTTCGGCTTGCTGTCACGCAGCTGGCGTTATATTGTGGCGCAATTAGCGATTAATAATTTGTGCAAATATTTGCCGCGCGTCGCGCGCCTCGTGTGCCGGAACGTTAATTAACGTTTCGCGCTGGCCCCGAGCGCATAGGGGATGCAAGTGACTCGCGCTGGTCGATTAAGTATTAACGCGCGAAATGATGGATATCTCGTGATTTGCTAGATTCGAAATGCGAAACGCGCAAATCGTCGCGTTCATATACGCCGACCCGTCGGAGGGGTGCGCGAGATCATGAAGGGGGCCACCTGTCACACCGAAAATAATTTTCTCCCGATCTCTCGGCCCCCAAAAGCTCAAGAATTCAATTCCGCGCGTTTCCCACGCGAAAGATTACGTGGAGGCGCCGGGCGAATCCAGCTGCCATCGCCGAAAATTTTTCCTCAAAGTCGCGATTGATAAATCGCGCTTATTTCCCGTAACAAATTAAATCACCGCCCCCCCACTTAAACCCCGCTGCCGCCTTCCGGTCGTTTGCGCGCGGCGCTCCTCGGAGAAAGCGCGCAAATATTTTCGCTCGGCAAACTTTATCGATGCGAAATAAATTCGCGTCGCGCCCGCCGCCTCCGCAGCGCCTTCCTGCGAGCGCGCCTTATCTAATCGACGCGCGCGCGAATCTTTTGCGGCGTAATTAGCATATTTATGCTCGTGCGTGGCGCGCTTTCCGCGAAAACTCGGCCAGGGGGGAAGAAAAAAGTCGTCGGAACGCGCGCGCGCGCAAATTAATGAGCGCCAGGAACAAGCAGGAGCTCAGAGTGAGCATAAACTTGGTTGCGAGCGCGCGATATAATTTATAGGGAATTATTTTCTCCCTTTTGTGAAACGCAACGCGCGACGCGCGCCGCGAAAACAAAGGAAATTATCGTTACCGCGGGAATGACGAACGCGAACGCGATAAGGGTTGACGCTTGATTATTGCGTGCGTTGTCAGAGCGCCGCTTTACCGCCGGGCGGGGTTCTTCCGAGCGGAATTATTAAGTGATTGAGCTTTTCGACTAGCGCCATCTGGGCGGCTGGCTTTTTCAATTAAGCTATTACGACGCAGTAAAACATTATAGTCCGACTTGTATTAATGACTTTGCATGTTTAACACCCTCGCAGTTCACGGTATCGACATTTTGTTAGTGACGCCATCTATGGGTGATTTTGCTGAGTCTTAATTTCGAATGCACTAAAATTAATAGTCAGACACTTATTGATAACTTTTCACGTTCACTACCCCACTAGTCAAACGTTTTGTCGAGTCGGCGAATGGCGCCATCTAGCGGCGACTTTTTCATAAATGCAACTAGGGTGAATTTAGGTCACAGAAGCACTGCAATTTATAGCCCGACCCTTATTAATGGCTATAGAAATGAACAACCCCTCTCTAGTTAAACGTAATATCGTGTTGGCTAGTGGCGCCACCTTGCGGTGACTTTTTCAAAAATGTTATTTTGATAAATTTGAACGTCTATGATTCTAAAATGAACAATCCGACTCTTATGAATAACCTTCAGTATTTAGTACACCCTAGTTTAGTGGCGCCATCTAGGGGTGACTTTTTCAGAAACGTAATTTCAAGAAATTTAGACTTCTATGGCCCTAAATTGAACAATTCGACCCTTACTAATAACCCTTAGTATTTACTACCCCCTAGTTTAGTGGCTCCATCTAGGGGTGACTCTTTCGAAACTGTTATTTTGATAAATTTGAACGTCTATGATCCTAAAATGAACAATTCGACCCTTATCAATAACCTTCAGTATTTACTACCCCCTAGTTTAGTGGTGCCATCTAGGCGTGACTTTTTCGAAACCATTATTTCGACAAACTTACACTTCTATGGCCCTAAAATGAACAATCTGTCCCTTATTAATAGCCCTCGGTTTTTACTACCCCCTAGTTTAGTGGCTCCATCTAGGGGTGACTCTTTCGAAACTGTTATTTTTATAAATTTGAACGTCTATGATCCTAAAATGAACAATTCGACCCTTATCAATAACCTTCAGTATTTACTACCCCCTAGTTTAGTGGCGCCATCACCAAAAGCTTGATTTCGATAAATTTGAACGTCTATGACCCCAAAATGAATAATTCCACTTTTAAAATTCATCATCCCCATAGCTTATGATGCTCAGTGGCGCTATCTATAATCGGCCGTTCCAAAAGTGCAATTTTGATGATTTTACCACTCCGAGGCACTAAAATAAATAGTCCGGCCTTGAATTAATGATTTTCAACATTTACTACCCCTAGTAAATGGGAGGTACGTGCCGTGCACGCGTTCGCGCGAAATAAAAAATGAAACAAAGCGCAGAAATGAAAACGCGGAAAAATCGGCGTGCGAAAAACCTAACGCGCCATTTTCCGGGCGGACGCACTCGCCCTAGAACAATAAACAATAAAATTGCGAGAAAAAAAAAACGCGTTCGGTGCGAGGGTGCAAAAACGCACGCAACGCCGCCCTCCGACGAAGGGCTCGTCGTCGAGTTGATTACTACGCGTAACTTTTACGCAAATAATTTTTTTCACAAAAGCAAAGAAAAATGCTAAAGCGTTGATTTGTTAGGGGTTGCGCTGGTTTTTTGTCGAATCGCACTTTACGCCGCTCTAAAGCGTGTCAAGGGTGTATAATGATTTGTTTATTTGTTTTGTGGGGCAGGCGCGCACGAACGCGCGAGATGCGAACATGGCGGAGGCGCCGGGCGAGATGACGAAAGCTCGCGCGCGGCCGCCGGTGTTTGTCTTTCGGCGCTAATCTTCGCGTGCCGGATGTTCCGGCTTAATTTATTTATTCAGATTAGCAATATTACACGCCTCGCTAGATGGCGCTACACGTCGCTCCGTGAAACATCGCGGAAACGTTATGAAGGGTTGTTTTTGTGCTGTGGTGCTCTGGCGACTCTAATAGAATTCGCACGCAACGGAAAGTTAAGCCAATTGATACATCCGCCCTGGCTGCCGCCGCCGCCGCCCCCACGGGCAACGCGCACCGGAATTGGTGCGGTAATGAGGAATAATAGTGCTTCCGCCACGAGTTTCGGGGATGGAACAATGCGCGTCGCGTTTTGTAAATTTATCATGAGAACCACCCCCAATTTAAATCTCGTGGGTGCGAAACAATCGTTATCGATGAGTTTGTGCTTCCATTCCCGCCACTAAGCGGAATTGTTGTGTTAAAGTGAACTTTAGGGTTGCAACCCTTAGAGGGAAGTTAGGGGATGATTTACTAAACATGGTTATTTAAGTATAGTTTAATTTTATTAATAATACTCGACTGAAAAGAATTTTTGTACTTTTTTTTTCTTGAAAATTTTCTTTTGACTTTCCGACATCTTTTCTCTGGCCCCGGATGATTTCACAAAGAAAAGCATAATAAAAGAAAATTGCATTATGGATTCGACGTCGCCGTCGCCGCCGGGGGCGGCTAGAGCGTCGGCGAATCTGATCTGTCCGACCGGAATTACATTTGGGTTCGGATTCGCCTTTCGTGTATTCAAATGCCGCGCGCGTGCGGGGGGGCGGCAAAACGCAATGCCGATTTAAGTAATATTCCTTAATCGGCCGCCTCGCGGGCACTGCGAGGTTTCGGTATTTTGTATCGCATTCAACACGCCGCGCCGCCTCCAGCCCGCGCACCGAACGAATACATTCGAGATTATTACTTTTCCGGTTATCCGGTTTTCGTGTCTTCCAGTCACATCCAGCTTTCCGGTCTATTCAATATCTCATGTTTCTCGCCAGTACACCCAATACAGCGTGTCGCAATATTTTTCCTGTTAATTTTCCCCAAAAACACTTTTTTTTTTATTTGAGAAAGGAAATGAAAATGAAAATGCAAATCGTACATAATTAAAAGCGCCCAGATTGTTTCTAGCGTGCACGACATTTTAACATCGTTTCCTTGTTCGCGGTAGTCGCCGCCGCCGCCGGCCCCGCGGCAACCCTTGTCGCGCCTAATGTCGTAATGCCCCTCCGCATGACATAAGCGGTCGAAAAATGTGTCACGCGTACAATACGTTGCGGCGGCGGCGGCTCGACGCACTACCGCGCGCGCGCGCGCGCTCGCCGCCCCCGCCCCCCGGCCGCCCCTCGCACGAGCGCGTACGAGCTTTTAGCGTGCAAGCGACGAATGAAAATTTACATGGCGCGCAAGAATCAACTGCGAACCTGCACTCGCACCAGACGTAGACAACCCGCATTACGCTTTTCGGCGCGCGCGCGTGCGACCGGTCGCCTAGCAATCGCAAAACTTTTATTTTAACGTCACATTGCGACGTTTCTCGTAAATAAACAAGGACGGTTAACTCCTCTCCTCCGGGGAGGTGGGCGGCAGGTGAAAAATGCACGGCGTACGTTTCCGCTCCACTCTCGACCCGCCTTCATCTCGGAGTATATTTTTGGCGCGCGCGGGGGAAACGCACGCTCCGGCGGGTTTTTCGTTTTCCGGTCTTTCCGGCCTCTCCCCTCCGTTCGACATATTCAGTCGCGTTCGGTGCATCCGCGCACCTTGAATATTTCAACGACGCACGAAGTCATTTTGTTCGCAATGCCGCAGCGCCATCTACAAAGCGCCACCTATAAAGCGCATCGCATCCTGCGGTTGAGATCACAAACATAATGGGGAAATGTCAATTCGCTAGATCTACTTATTGCACGAGGCATAAGCATAAAGTATTAAATGAAACTAGTGCCATCTATGAATGAATAGCTTTGAAAATTGGTTAGGACACAGCGCCACCTATAAAGCGCATCTCGTCCTGCGGTCGACAACACAAACTTAATGGGGAAATGTCAGTTCACTAAATCTACTTATTATACGAGGCATACGCATAAAGTATTAAATGAAACCAGCGCCATCTATGAATGAATAGCTTTGAAAATTGGTTAGGACACAGCGCCACCTATAAAGCGCGCCATTTTCTGCGGCTGACTTAAACAAAATGGGGCAATTTGGCTAAGCGTGTGGATACTTAAATATAAAAGAAAATAATTAAAAGCGGCGCCATCTATAAACGAATCGCTTTAAAAGGAGCTCGGGACGCGGAGCGCGCGCGCGCCATCTGTTGAATCATTCCGCCGCCGTACTCGCTGCTGATTAAATTGCTCTCCGGGTTGTTTTGCAGTTGATTGTCGATATAAACGGGCAAGTGGCGCTCTTCCGGGACCTGCTCATCCACATCGGACAGGCGAGAGACTGCCCGGAACTGCGCGAGAAGATCCGGAAGCTTCGGCGGAGCTGCGTGGAGGCCTGCAAGCACACCAGCCAGCTGATATTGCCGCAATTACGCAGGTGAGCGTGGAACCTTCCGCCGCAGGCTGCCGCCACCCTTACCCCCCATTCCCCGAGGTCGGTAATCCGTTGTCCCGTTGACGCCGCCGCTCGCGAACAATTAAGCTTTAATCATTGCTGCGTCAATGCACCGTCGAACGATTCCCGTGGAATAAACATTTTCACGAGAATAGTCTAACTTCAATTTAAGAGCTTTGAGCTTTTAAAGAATGCAAACATTGCACCATTATTAGAAGCTTTGAAAGCTCTGAAAGCTTCTGCGCAATTGGCGAATTCGTAAAATGACATAATTTTAAGTTGCAAACAACAATTTGCAACAAAAGATACAAAAAGCTCAACTTTGAACTTTGAGCTTGAAAATCAAGGATGTTTTCCATTAAAAAGTGGTGAAAAAGAATATATTTTAACCGAAAAGTGAATGTGTAACCGTGGCGAGCTTTGAAAGCTCTGGACATAAAAACGTAACCTCAATGTTGAGCTTTTAGAGCTTTGAAGGCTTACATTAATGCGTAAAACTATAAACTTATAAGCTTATGACACTAGAAAGAGAAATTTACTACGTAAATATTAAAAGCTCAAAGCTTTAGGCTTTGAAAGCTCCCATAGCCAAAAATGTTAGGATTTTCAATCAAAAGGTTGCGAATATGGTTAAATTATAACAGAAAATTGTATGTGAACTAGTTGAGAGCTTTGAAGGCCTAGTTATAACCTTAATTTAGAGCTTTTAATGCTCGAAATCATATAAAACTACAAATTGCAAACAAAAAATTAAATTTTAGTACAAAAATATTAAAAGCTCAACTTTGAGCTTTGTGCTTTAAGTTTTGAAAGCTTCTATAAATAACACGTTTTTCAATTTAAAAGTTGAGAAAAACATCAAATTTTAACTGAAAGTAGCATGTTTGCTAGTGAAAAGCTTTGAAAGCTATCAAAATAATGACATAACCTCAATTTTGCGCTTTTAGAGCTTTCGAACCTTCTGCAAATGAGTAATATTACGAAATTTTATCAAATGTATATGCTAACAGATTAAAATTCAGTACAAACCTACGAAAAGCTCAATTTAGAGCTTTAGAGCTTTGAGCTTTCATAGCTCTTAGAATGAAAAATGTTAAGTTTATAAAGAAAAAGTGAAATTGGTACAAAATTAAAATAACCTAAATTTTGAGCTTTGAGCTTTCATAGCTTTAAAAGCTCTCTAAACGATAAAACACGTTCATCAACTGAAAGATTAAAATATAAAACGAAGTAGGAAGGTAAAATGAAACCGTCATAGCGTGGCTTTGTGAGAGCTTCGAAAGCTCGGCGAATAAATGCGTTTTTTTTTCTTCATTTCCGCGAACGTCCTGCGTCGACCTCACCTGTCGCAACTTAACGACATTCCCGTCGCGGGCGGCTACAAAACATCCCTCCCCCGCGCGGAGGACGTCGAATAAAAAAATAAAACGCCCGCGGACGCAGGGAACGCGCGTACGTGACGTTGCGAAAATAATTTCGTTCGTTTTCCGCACATCCTTCGCGTCGCTCAAAGTCGCCGCGACGTCTTTGTCGGGCGCGAAATAAAAGCGAATTTTTAAGCGGATCCACCTTCCGCGCGAATGCAGGCAACCCAATGCGCCGTGCGATGTGCGATGTTGGTTGCCCGGTATTCGACGACCGGTAGTCTAATAACATGCAGCTTCTTACGACGGAGGCGCAGAAAGCTCTCGAAGCTGGTATCATCGTCGCGATCGCCGCGGCAATCGCGTTCCGAGACTGTTCAGCGCCGAACGAGCGACCACTTTAATTATCTCCTCCGATGAGTTTTCCCGGCCAGTTTTTTGCGCGCCGCCGCCGCCGCCGCCGCCGCCTTCATTTACATTCCAATTTTGCGCCAGTAAGTTAATTCGACGATTTCGCGGAATCTCCTTCGCGAACGCTTCCCTTCGTCGCTATTAAGTGGCCGCCCCCTTAGGACCGGCGAATTTAATGATTTATTCCTTTGTTTCGGCTCCCCTCGCCGCGCCCGCGCGCCGCACCCGTTCTTGATTGTTTATTTTGCACTCGCGCTCGCATTATTGATGAGCGATAACAATATTGCAAGGCACGCGAACCGCGCGATAATTAAAACTAAACAGAACGCGTTATTTAATTTATAAATAATTGCGCAATCAAGTTCGCTCGGCGTTGTGCAGCATTGTTCGTTAACTTTTTCTTCTGGCGTTACTTAGCGTCCATCGCTCATCAATTATTGATATTGACGTTTTTCGTTATGCAGACGTCAAATATAAAAAATTGGGAATTTATCCTTTACTGTCATTTTTCTTAAACCTGTTTTTGTGCCGGTAGATGGCGCAGGATAAAATCGCCCTAAAATGTTCGCCAGTGTTGTAACTTCACAAAAATAAGGAAAATATATTAATTTTAAGTTTTTCGGAGGGTTTTGGTAACTTTCTGGTAGTTGCAACTAGAGGGCGTTACTTGACATAACTTAACAATGATTAGTAAATATTGTTATTGTTGTTTTCCGATGTTAGGACGTCCAAAATTATTTCAAAACTACTCATTTTATATTTTACGTACTTTTTTACTTCCTCTAGTGGCCGCTAGATGGCGTAACTGGGAATCGCCAAAAGAAGGTCGACGAACAGTGATATCGTTGTCTCGACTTGTTATGATATCCAAAATTACTTTAAAACGTACTAATTTTGTTTTATGGATATTTTGGTTAACTTTTTCTGATCCTGTTTTTGTGTCGGTAGATAACGCAGGATAAAATCGCCCTAAAAAGCTCTGAAAGTGTTGAAAATTCACATAAATAAGGCAAATATATTTGTTTTAAGTTTTTCGAGGGGTTTTGTTAACTTTCTTGTAGTTGCAACGAGATGGCTTTACTCGATATGATTTCAAAATGATTGGTAATATTGATATCGATATTTTCCTTTGTTAGGCTGTCCAAAACGATTTCAAAACTACTCGTTCTATATTTTACGAATTTTTTGGTTAACTTCCTATAGTTGCCACTAGATGGCGTTCTAATCGCCAAAAGGAGGTCGACAAACAGTGATATCGATGTTTCTGCATGTTAAGCTATCCAAAATTATATTAAAAATACAAATGTAATATTTTAGGACATTTCGGTTAACTACCTATTCTTGCCGCTAGATGGCGTTACTTGTACTCGCTTTAAATAGGTCGAGAAATATTGATATCGATGTTTTTCCTTCTTAAGATATCCAAAATTACTTTGAAACATACGAATTTTATATTTTACGGACATTTTTGTTAACTTCTACTAACAATAAGACAAAAAATATAAATTTTAAGTTTCCCAACAAATGTTTGGCCCCGCAAGATGGCGTAACTTACAGACCCTTCGAAAGCCCCAGAAAACGATCGTAGCGAAAGCTCCCTTTATGAATACATAAATAATTCCGCAATATCGTTAACATCATGTTCCACGACAATAGGCGCATTATTTTTTATGCTGCCGCTAGATGTCGTTAGGTGCAATCGCCGTAAAACGCTCGCCAAGCTAAAGCTCGACGCGAGTGTGCGCGAACATAAAGCTTAAACTTTTCGCCGCCCCCGACGACGCGAATAAACGTTCACCTGCGCTGCGCACAATCTTAAAGCGATCGCGCGAAATTCAATATCAAAGGCACGAAAAAGGAAATAAAATTTTGTCGCGAGGGGGCGCTGCTTGCAGACTCGTGTGTACATTAATTAGGAAGCTGCCGGGACGACACCGCTCGAGGACTCGGCGCGCCCATCGTTCGTTCCCGTCCGCACTTGACACAGAAACAAGTGCGGAAACAATCCGAACCCGGCGACGCCTGGTGGCGAGTAGCGCGCGGTCATCCATTTTCGCCGTGCTCCTTTTCCGATTAAGAGAGGCGCAACTTCCCCGCCCGGAAGTGTGTTCGCATAATAATGGAGGAACGTAATTAAAACCATGATGTAGAGTGCGTCGCCTAACCCCGACCCGCGAGTTTTTGTAACACACACTCGTCCGCCCCCCGGAGCGGCGCGCGGTGGCGGCTTGCGCGCGCGAGCAGTTAATATAAAATAAGCCGACGGCGGCGAGTCGCGTTGGGGGGTGGGGGCGGCGGCAGCGCTGCGAGTGTCGTTTATGCGCGTTATATCCGAGCGCATTTGTTGTCCGACGGAGAGGGCGCGCAAGTTCGCCGAGCCGCGTTTGATTTACAACCTGCCACACACACGACGGCCGCCCGCACTGTTTCGAATCACAATTACTGCTTAGCATATACAGCGCCGGCATTTTATCGACTCTCGCCGCCGCGCAATTCACTCTAGGCAGCGCGCGCGCCCCGCCGCGCTGTGTGTTGCCTACTAAATTACGCTCCAATTATGAGCAGGCACTCGACGCCATCTATTGCCGCGCTCCAGAGCGCATTCGATTTAAACACACAAACGGATCGAGGTTGCGAACGCGATTGTGTTTCGGGCCGCCGCGGGTCGAGGACGAGGACGAAATGCCCGCGGCTATTGTCGGTCCATTCGTTCGGTTATTGGACATCTTCCCAGCAACTGGCGCCCTCTAAAAATAGACCGGCGAAGCGAAACTTTGTCGGCGATCACGTCGTTTATATCAATCCGTGCGAGCGGCGTCGAAGTGCTTTATCGCCGCGCCCGTATCGCGCTTCCCGCTCGCCGCCCCCCTCGGAGGGGGCGAGTTTTTCCGTTTCGAGATTCGCTCTCGTCTAATAGAAGCGGAGTGCGCACGTAATCGCGTCATCCCGTGTAATACCAGCTGCAAATCCGGTTTAAAAATTCCACCCCCCGCCGCCCCCCATTCTCCCGCCACTTCCGGCAACCGGAGGGCGTGCATTCGTAATCTCTTCGAGCTTTTTCGTTGCGCTAGCGCAGCGACGCCGGTTTCTAGGTTAGGGGTGTTTAATGACCGCTTTTCTTTTGTTCCCCAGCTCCGCCGCCGAGGGCATACCGGAAGACAACCCGCATCTAGTGCTTCTCTTCTTCATGTCGCAGCTCTTCCTTCGCGAACTCACCAAGTGCCATCGTCTAGTTCAAATTATTCCCATGGACATGTCTGGATATTACGGTAATGTCCACGCGCCATTATCCCGCCATCTATCGGAGAATAGTTCGGAGTGTTAACGTTGGAATCATCTCATTCGAGGTTAGGCTGATAGCGCCGTCTCTCACATAAAATTATCGGTGACTAGCTCGGAACATTTAACCTTAAAATGATCTCATTATAGTCGAGTCTTCAAGTGAGGTTAGATGAATAATTCACCCCTGCTTTTTCTTCGTCCCCAGGAATTAGTAATAAACGAGTTCTCTACAGGGTCGCGCCAATCAATTGCTCGTTGTAAATTGATTAATTTCTAATTGCCTCGCTGACAAATTGTCGGAAAAAGGACTCTCGACGAGCGACTCTTGTTAATCCCAGAAAGGATTCTAGTTCGCGTCCTGGTCAGGAACAATCCGGCCGAGGCCTAATGGCCACTCACTTCGCCGCGTTTTAATTGGATAGCTTTGTCCCCGTTCGGGCGGTCCGAGACGGCTTCGCGAATCTTCGTCGATCTTTATTATTACACGCGTCGCCGCCGCCGCCGCCTCCAATCTGCCGAGAGCATCATTGCGCTCCATCCATCTTCATCCGCTTCTTCTCCTTCATCACGTCATTAGTGCGGCTCATCGTTTTTAATACCGCGCGCGTCGTGTAGGCGTCCGTCAATTGAGGTTAAGGCATTAGCCGGCGTCGAAACTAGGTTATGATTGTCGGCGAGGATACATCTAGCGCCATCTAGGGACACCTTCATCTCCACAGTCACGTAGATTCGAGTTTTGTTTGTTCGACCTCGAGCGAAACCGCGCTAACTTCGTAATCTTGTTTCGGCTGCATCCTGGATAATCAGGACGATAGTGCACAACAGTCCTTCGAACTCGTTGCGCTCTGGTTAGAATTAAATTACGAACAAACCGATGATGATTTTATCGCGGCGCCATCTGTGAGCGAGTAGCTAAGGTTGCGGTGTTTTGCAGAGAACCGCGCGGGCCCCTCCAATCTCGGCAACGTCATCAGCCAGATCCTGCTGTGCAAACAGATCACGCCGGACTTCAACCAGGAGGAGCTGTGCAGCATCGCCAAGGACTCGGCGGAAATATCCAAGATCCTCAAGGAGATGCAGGAGTACATGCCGAAGCAGGAGAACAATCTGGGTGAGCACGCCGCGCGCGATTAATCATGCCCCGACGTTCCTAACCTCGAACCGGCCCAATCCGACCTCCTCACCTCGGACGCTTAATATGTGACAAAAACAATCGCATAAATCGCGAAATCAACTCGACTCGAACCGAACCATGACGCCGGGCGGAAAATTTCGGCCGAAAAGTTTTCGCGTAAATGTCGACGCACGAAATTAGTTGAAACTGCGAACGACGTTTGAATGATAGATGACGCTGGGAAAAACCGGCCAGAGGGCGCTTCACGTCCAAAATCGACTTTCGGAATGTTTCTCCGTCGCTTTCCACTCTGAGCGCGATAAAATCTCGCGCGATATTTCCATCTGCGCCTAGCAACATTACCGTTTGGTCTCCGCGCGCTCTCGCTTTCCGCTTTTCCGGCTTTCCGCCCGGAGCGACGCGCGATAAATGCTGATGCGCGCGCGCGCGCCTCGGCGGCGCAATTTCCCATCTCGGCGTCCGCGAAAAGTCGGGAAACTCGCTCGCATTGTTGCTCGCGATTTCCGCCGGCCAACGGGTCCAACTCGAACCGCGCTCCCTCGGGAACGCCGCGTAATTCGTTTCGGACAATTAACGCCGCGACCTTGGAGGTTTTTAATTATTCATCGATTGATTCGTCTAATCCGAACATCCCTCGCCCTCGCCCGAACATTCCGATTGTTCGCCAATGCGTCGCCAAATCAGGCGTGTTTGCGGGTTAAAGCCAAAATCAACAATCCGCTCCGCGCCATATTGTCTCGCCGCCGATCTAACCTCGATTCATGTCCCCACAGAGAGAGGGGGAGCGCTCGCCGACGACGTACCAAGCCAGTGGACCAATAAACATCGAAGGACGTCGCTCTACAAAAACATGGGGCTGCTGTGCTGCGTGCGCCGCCCGAACTACCTGTGACCGCGCCGGCGGGCGCCAGATGGCGCGCGCGCCGCCGCCGCCGC
>JARRAA010012076.1:0-32051 GCA_030557295.1 Ecitodaemon sp. MM-2014 | reverse complement strand
GGCTGCGGCGCGCGCGGGCGGCGCGGGTCGAAGCGCGCGCAGCGCGGCTCCGCCGCCCACGCTAACCGCTAGCAGCGGCGGCCGTTCCAGTGGCTGACGTAGTCCTGGTACGTCACCGAGATGATCTCGCTCTGGTAGCGCGTCAGCTTGATCGCCTTGCGCACCTCGCCGGTGATGGGCGCCTTGTAGCCGCCCTTGCGGAGGAGCGCGTCGATGGTTTGTATTTGATCCCAGCCTCGAAACAGAGAAACAAATGAGCGTCGGCGCCAAGCATCGCATCGTCATCCGATATATCGATTTTTATACAATTTCGATTGTTCGAACTTGATATCGTTATATCGAAATATAAAATATCGATGCATCGATTTTTACACAACTTCGATTGTTCGTGTTCTGCATCGTCATATCGAAAAATAAAATATCGATGCATCGATGCAGCGCGCGCTGTGGGTGGCCTACCTTGTTCGGGCGCAACTTCGGGCAGAAAAGTGGCAGTGCGTTTGTTGCCTTTCTCGTTGACGAACTCGATGCGGATGCCGTGCACGCCGACCTCCCAGTCCAGGTGGTCGCCGGCGTCCTCGAAGTGCCGCAGAATCGAGACGGACACGGAGAGCTTGGCGAACTCGTCGCGCGTGATCGGATTGAAGCGCGAGTCCTTGAACGCGCTCGTGATGGCGTACTCGCGCAGGCCCATCTGGAGGTTCAGCGCGTTGAAGGTGCCGATGCAGCCGCGCAGCCGCTTGTCCTTGCCGATCTTCCAGGTGACGAACAGCGGACTGAAACACACGCACGCGCTCACAGCATTGTCGGCAACCAGGCGCGCGCGCGGCGAAAACAAAGGACGACCGCGAACAAAGGACGCCAGCCGGTTGAACGACCGACCCCGGCGCCAATTAGAATCGCGCGCCGCCCGGCGAGGAGGACTCACTATGCGTCATTGTTGAACGTGGGCGTCTTCGGCGGCTCGAGATTGAACAGCTGGCTGTAGAGCACGTCGAAGCAATAGAAGCACATCTCCGGGAGGGCCACCCTGCCGTTGGTGCCGTTGCTCGACGACATGCCGGACCCGTCGGCGGCGAGCGGGCTCTGCGCGTGGCTCAGTTTCTGCTTCTTGGTGCCGCAGCAGCCGGCTGCCATTGGGCGTGCGTGCGCGCGTCGTCCCTCGAGCCGCGCGGCGTCGTGCACACTCGCGGTCAGTCCGCCGTCGTCAGGCGCATTCGGGCGAGCGGCGATCCGAGCGGGCTTGCACTTCAACACCTCGCTGGTTGGACCGTTTCGGCCGACGACGGACCAGCTGACTGCACCAGCGCAAGGCGCCTCCACCTCTCCGACGCCGCCGATCGCCGTCGGCCGTGTGCGTAAATCGGGGCGCACGCGCAGAACGCCGGTTGTTTCGTGCTTTCCCCGTATTCTCATAGATGGCGCGACGTGTACGCTTTCTGAATTTCGGTATGGGAAGTAAAACACGTGTTGCGGTGATGTCCGAAATGTCCGAAATACAAAAATGCATCGATATATTTTGGAAATTTCCTTATCGATACATACATTTTTCAAATAATATATCGATATTTCCAGGACTCACTCAAAAGTTTCGATAGTTACAATTTTATATCGATATATCGATAAACGAAATATCGCTCTAAAATATTGTTACAATGAAAGTAAAATATCGATATAGCGATATATAGCGATATATTTCCGACAACATTAATGTGTTGCTGTTCGTTTTAAATTTGTTTAAACAGTATATAAACTTTCAAAAAAATGCAATAATTGAATATTACAAGATTATGCTTTCTGCAATTACTAGTAGTCTATATTCTTTTAGGTGACTCTCATGTCGAGGAACAGCTGCTTTCATATGTCATCGCACCACAAACGAAACTAGGTTTGTTATTAACTTCCCTTAATTAGAACTTGCCTCTTGGGACATCCCTTACTCATTCAGTAAGTATATCATAGTGTAACATATCTTGATGATATGGAACTCTAAGAACTAGGAACTCTAAGATCTGAAGTCAGCTGGATTTGGTCAAAGCTGCATTCAACGATGAGGGTGATCTCAAGTCATGAGCCACATGCGTGCATCTTATTTATAAATTACTTGGATTCATCTTCTGCTGTGTGCATTCTAGAATTAATGAGTAAGTTAATGGACAGCCTCGATGGGAAACAGATCACCGAAGCTCCAGCATTTTGGCCACTCGCAAATTGGAAGTTTCTATGTGGTTGAGGGGAGTTGTTACCTTCATGGGAGAGAGGTTGTTCAGTGTTTATCATTGGCTTGTATTCCATGACGATCAGTGTCACAGGTGTCATCGGTGGTTCATTATATTACGTCCCCCTGTATTGATATTACCTTTTGATTAACTGTGCTGTTTATGTTGCTTGGACTATACGTCCACGCAACGGGGCGCTAACTGGGGAATGGCTCGTTTACGACAACCATGTTATCCTGGACTTTAGGGGTCAGCGAGTTGGCAGTGCTTGTGCCTTCATACCTGTAGGCAGGTGGAGGTCATAGGGCTGGGGGAAGCGAATGCGTCGTGCGGAACTATTCGTATTTCTTAACTGCTTCATAGCAACTGCAGAGATAATAGTAGAGACTGGAATCTAACGGGGGCACAACAGTGGCTGGGACATGACTTGTTTACGTCCTCGATTTAATACCAATCTAACAAAATGTTACAGTTGGGGAGGAGAATCACTAAAATTTGTTAATCAATGAGTAAAAACTTATTTATTCGTTAGCGGTTTCCTTTAACTTAAACAATATTACGGTGTGTTTTTTTTTTGTGAGAATTTGTCAAAGCATCTTTAATCACTTGATTTGATTTAGAGTTCAGTAGGTATATAAATATTTAAAAAAATATATCGATAAATATAAAACTCATATCGATACATCGATGAATAAAACATCGTTCGAAAATATCGTTGGTCGAAAATAAAACATCGATACATCGATACACTTAGCTGCGCAGATAGACAGAGAGAGAGAGGGAACGTGGCGCAGTCGGTTGTTTCCGTTTGTGCGGCGCGCGACGCGCACGTTACAGTTTCGCGCCGCGAGCTAACGGTGAACGCAGGAAACGCAGCCGCCGCGGCCGCTGACGCACCGATGAAGACGGGAGCGTGCCCAAGGTGCCCAGCGTGCGCGCCGCTCACTTTTCTCCTAGCCCACGGCGCGCGAGCGGCGAGCGCACCGTTACCGTCGCCGCTGGCTTTCGGTGCGATGCGGGCGCTGCGCGTCGCAAACGTCGCCTGCGATCGCGCCGACTAGTCGGACGCGAGGCGTCGCAGCTGCCACGGTTCGCGGCGGTGACTTGTGCGGTTGTGAATTGGCGCGCGCGCGCGCGGCGCGAAAATGACTCGAGGCTCGCGGCGCGAGTGAGCAGCATGGAGCGCGACTAGCCAGCGCCGCATCATGTGGATCATCGCCGTGTCGGTCTGCAGCGCGATCACGCTGGTCGCCGCGCTCGCCCTGTGCTCCTGCTGGAAGCGACAGGAGCAGAAGTGAGTTGGCCCGCCTGCGTCTGCTGTGCATCGTGCGCCTTGCGTTTGTCGCCACCGCCGTGTTTTGGTTTTTCTGTTTTTTTGTTTTTGTTTTTGTAGAGATGACTGGCTAGGGCTTGACGGCATGGTGAAGCAAAAGAATCCCGACGAGAACGTGAATCACATCCCGCTGCCGCCCCCGGCGGCCGCGCCCGAGCGCGCGCCGAGCGTCGCCGACGACGTCGAGCCGACGACGGTCGATGCGAACAAACGGTGCTTGGTTTTGTTTTTACGCTCTTCTTTTCGCACGTGTCGCATCTGGAGTCTCGCAATGAGCCACTCGTATTCACTGCTCGTGGTCAATATTTAATGGATTTTTTAAGTGTGAAGCATGCGCCTCATTAGCATGTTAATTGCCCGCTCGTTGTTTGCATGCACCAATTGCTTTCGAGCTTAACGAGCGCGCGTCTGATTCGATTGCGGTTTTAGGCCATCGGTGCAAACCAGCAACACGAGGCGCAGCCTGCCTGACATTCCCTCGGAGGGACAAGCTTTACAAGGTCCCGGATGGGACGCCAACGGCGACAATTCCTCCGAATTGTACGCCACAGTCGAGCCATACAATAATATTGGTAAGCATCGATCCGATCGTAATGTAAAAGGCGTTTCATTCACTTTGCATGTTTTAGGTGCGAAGCGACACACTCTGCCCAATGGACTAGATTCCAGGCCGAGCATATCTCAGCACAGCTCGATCAGCCAGGCGGACGACGCGTTCTCGCCGTACGCGAGCGTCAATTACGACAAGCTGCAGCAGGTCGAGCATCCGTACGCGATCGTCAAGCCGCCGCCGACCGGCGCCGACGAGCACGCCGGCGAGCCCACGGCGCGAACGTCGTTGTTAAGGTAGAACCGCTGCCGATGAGCCGCCGTTGTTCGGCCGTTAATTAGACGTGATTGAATGCGCAGCGCGGAAGCCGGCGCGAGCGGCGAGCCGCACGCCCCGCCGAGATCCCGACGCGCCTCCGAGCAGAGCGTCCACGTCGACATCAACGCGGCGAGCGCCGTCGCCGGGGGCATCGCCGCCAGTCAGGATCTGCCCTACATGACGCCGCCCATCAATCCGGCCAGTCAACAGGTCAATTTCAGCGGGGATTCGCAGGATTCGTCCAGTAAGTCAATTGGTTGGACATCGATATCGATCTTTTGAAAGTGATCGATGTTTGAAAAATAATTGCGATGTTAAAATATCGATATTCGAGAAAAAAGTTAGATGGTAAAATCGATATCTTAAAAAAAAAAATCGATATTTGAGAAAAACGTTCGATGTTAAAATCGATATTGTAGAAAAAAGTTCGACGTTAAAATCGATTTTAGAAAAAAGTTCGATGTTAATCGATACTTTGAAAAATGTCCGATATTAATATCGATATTTGAGAAAAACGTTCGACGTTAAAATCGATTGTTTAAAAAAAGTTCGATGTTAAAATCGATAGTTTAGAAAAAAATTCGATGTTAAAATCGATATTTGAGAAATGTTCGATGTTAAAACAGCGATGTTGACCGATGTTTTTAGAAAAGATCGATAATTATTAGAATTACAATTTCTAAAAATTTAATCTTTTCAGAGGGATACACCAGCATAAGCGTACGCGAACCTTTGGCGAACATAATCGCAGCGACGAAAGACATGACCAAAGCAAAACGTTCGCTGGATCCGCATTATTCGACAGTATCGGATGACTCGGGTAATGTCGACAGGTTGGTTTAGAGTCAGACGGTGGTTGATTAAGCGATTGTTTCGATAGACGAAATGTACACGACGATCCCCGACGCGATGAATCAGGAATACACGAGCGGCAGCGAGACGTACGCGCAAATCCAGCCCGTCGCGCTGACGGTGGCCGCGGACATTTATCCCGTGCCTTCCGGCCTGCAGTCGATCCCGACCGAAGCGCCGCCGGCCGCCGGCGCCGACGAGTCCGCGCCGCAGCCGCCCAGCGTGGACATTTTAAAGAACATGACTAACTCGCATTCCAGACAAGGTAATTAACCGTTACCCCCGATCCCTGCGTCCCCTCCGACTTCCGATTCGTCGCTTTGGTTTAATTTCGTTTTTGTTCGTTTCGCCCCCACGATTTCGCGCGCAATAGAAGGTGAATTATTCGCAGCGTCGTCCACCAGCTCGATACTGAATCTGGGCTCGCCCAAGCCGGAGAAGCGCCAAGCCAACTCGCCGCTGCCTCCGCCGCCGTCCGCCACGACGCTGCTGACGCTGAGCCCCGACAACGCGCGCCGCAACTTGGACGACATGTACGCCAAGGTGCACAAGAATCGCAAGAAGTCCGCGGACGACGCGGCGAACCGCAAGTCCACGTCCAGCACGAGCTCCGCCGAGGAGAGGCGCGCCGAGGACGCGAAGATCCTCAGGGAGCACAACTACGAGACGCTCAAGAAGTCGCCGAAGAAGGGCGCCGCCGACTGCGAGCCCGGCTACGCGTCGATAAACGGTCCCGACAGTCTCAACTACGACGACCCGAATTACGAGCGGCTGCAGGACAGGCCCGCGCCGGCGCGCTCGCCGTCCGACGGCGCCGCGTCCGAGCCGGGATATTCGGTCGTCGATAAGTCGGGCAGGAAGAAGTCGGAGTCGGAGCCGAACTACGAGTCGATGCCGCCGAGCGAGTGCGACCCGAACTACGAGTCGGTGCGGCACGACGATCCGAACTACGAGAGCGTCAAGTATCTGGACGTGGAGGGCGGCTACGAGCGGCTGCAGCCGACCGACGACGACGACTCCTCCGCCGCCGCCGCGGCGGCGGCGAGCAGGACGGACAACAAGAACGGCTACGAGACCGTCGACAGCGCGAGCAGCAAGAGCAAGAGTCCGCCGTACGAGAAGCTGCACGACGACGACGCGAGAACGGACTCGGAGTCCTCCGGCTACGAGCGCGTCGACAAGTCGTCGTCGCTGGAGGAGAAGGGCAAGTCGAACGACGACTACGAGACGATCAAGGGCGACCTGAGCGACTGCCTCGGCGACGAGAACGCGATATTCGAGGTGTGACGCGGCGGCCGCATGTGATATATTTATATTTTACGGAAATACTTGCGAACGCTTCGCGCGAGCGCCGAGAACGATTCGCGCGCGAACGAATCTGTATTAATAGGACGCGGACCGGACTCGCTGATGTTCCGAGCGACGTTTCTTGCAGTAAATATGATTTATTTAAACGCGCGTCGCGCAGGTCTGAACGCTTCGCGCACACATTACATGACGTATTTCGCCGGCGCATTGCCGGCGCACTCTTGTGGGTAATTAATTTTGCTGTTTACATTATTGTTTGTTTTGTTATTGCTACGCGAAAGTTTAATATTTTACCGTAACTATTGCGAGGCGCAGAGTTTATTCTAAGACATTTGATACTATGGTTGTACAACGCGGGCGATGTTCAGATTTATATTTAAATTTTGAGAAATATTTGCATTATTGATGTACGATTCCGAAGGGAACAGATTATGCATTGAATTAATATATATTTTACAGATTAAATATCTGTGATCGGGAGCAAGTTGGACAAAACGAGAAAGCTTAAGAAGTAATAACTAATAAGTTCGTGAGTTTTAAAATAATCCATCTATCGGTGAAAGGGGGAAGGTTTAGCTTGGTTTCCCATCAAATCTGTAATGTTGATTCTCAATCGATTCGTTTTAGTTATTTACTACTAGATGGCGCTAGCATGTAGTTTTTAAACTAAAAACGGTAGTTTGCGCACACGAAAATGTCGGGAACAAAATGCCCCATTTCTGGGATTTACCGTGGAATTTTCGGATGTATCATTCGCCGGGACAATTAAGAATGATCTCCTTTGCAATAGGACATGTTAATTATAAAAATCGAACGAGTGGTTCGCGTGGTACGGAAGAAATATTGAGCACAGAATCGCCCACGATTTTCTCCAGTACAAAATACCCAACACATCAGTTCGGAAGTGATCACGAACCAAGAAAAACGTTACGTCTTTGACCATCTGGTCCCGGTGCGACGATGCTCGTGAATGAGACTTCGAAAAGTTTCGCAAGCGCGGCGAAAGGCATGAATAACGCCGAGCGTGGACTCATGAATGAAATTCCGAATGCGACGGGCCGCGCGCGAGCAAATTGTCCCGCAAACAAACAAACAGCGCGACGAGATGTTTCGACACGCGCTGACCAATTTCTGATTGCAGCCCACGGCGCGTGCAACTTTAGATTTTCACTGCCAACGCCAACGCGCCCGAGCAAAACGTACCCTTAACAATAAAAAAAACGCGCTCGAAAACCAGGTCGCGCGATATTCTCGCGCGAGTCCGCGGCGAAATGGAAATGAAACTAATTTCGTTCACCTGTCCACCCATTCGCGCCGCCCATGCGCCGCGCCGGCTAAGCGCCGCACACAATCGGCGACTTGCGCGTTCGGGCCGGCAAGGCTGTCGATTTCCAATTGCGCAATCTCGCCGACGCGCGGACGACATGCAAACGCGTGCGCTAATCGGCGCCGTCGCCTAAAAGGGCGTCCGACATCGTTCTCGCGCTCCGAATAATGCGATTAGTCGGTTGCGGCTAATAACAAAGCGATTCCGTTTGGAAAATTCGAACGCGACAATTCAATCCGGAGGCAATTGCGGGCCGACGGCGCATGGGCGTGCGTTGCGCAACGGTGACTCACGTCCTTCGCGCGGAGGAAAACTCTAGAAATTTCTCTCCGGGATTCTGCCGCAACGCACGCAGCCGTTCGACACCTTTGCGCCGCTTTTTTTTTTGTTTAATCGAACCTCCCAACGTGGACAACGCCCACGCCGCCTGGCCTTTGTCTTCGAGTCACTCTCCTAATCCGAATCGGTTCGGTGCGGCGCAGTTTGTGAATTTCGCGCAAATCCGAAGCGGCCGAATCAATTTCGCCATCTGCGGCCATCTATCCTCGGTCGGCTGCGAAATTTATCTTGGCCTGGGTTAATATTTATCGTGGATGCTTAATGAACGCGCCGCGTTGCGCAACGCGACAGTTGCAGAAACGACGTTTTCCGTTTATGCGCGCCGCGCCAAAAACGGACGAGCGTAAACAGATTTTTATGATTCGCCGACAATTCTAAGCTTTTATCTTCGCCGCTTCGGATGAATTCGTCGCGTTTAATACGCACCGTCGCTTTCATTGCGAGGCAGTTAGAGGCGCCATTGTTAGGCGCCATCTGGTGGCTGAAACTGCTTCAAAATGGCGTCGTGGCAAATATCCCACGACTCTGGAGATATTTTCATCATTTGTTCATAATTTTAAACTTTTATCTTTGTTGTTTAACATAAAATCGTCATTTTAACAAGCACTTTCAATTTTTATAGCGGAATCTTCTAGAGGTGTCATTTTAGGCGCCACCTGGTGGCTGAAACGGTTTCAAAATGGCGTCGTGGCAAATATCCCACGAATCTGAAGATAGTTTCATGATTTGTTCATAATTTTAAACGTTTATCTTTGTTGTTTAACATGTAATTGTAATTTTTACAAGCAGTTTCAACTTTTATAGCGGAATCTTCTAGAGGTTTCTTTTTAGGCCCCACCTGGTGGCTGAAACGGTTTCAAAATGGCATCGTGGCAAATATCCCACGACTCTGAAGATGTTTTCATGATTCGTTCATAATTTTAGACGTTTGTCTTTGTCGCTTAACTTAAGTACGTAATTTTAATAAGAACGTTCAATTTTGATTGCGTCATCTTGGTAACGGCGCCATCTGGTGGCTGAAGAGGCCCTAATGATGGCGTCGCACGTCTCCAGGACCAATATGCGAGCATTACTCTCAAATCTATCGCTCGAAAACGAAATCTAAGTGCGTCCGAGATTCAACTCGACGCAACGCGCAATCCTCCGAGCAGAAGTCGGAGAAACAGAAGCAAACCGCGCCAGATGTTGGAATAAACATCGCAATGACCCTTTCGTGCATTCGAAAGACTTCTGCGCGCGCATACGTGGAAATCTAATGCAGATGTTAGCGCGTCTCGTAATTCGAAACGCATGACTAATTAAACATGCGCTCTAATTAATAGAAGCAGCAAATCGTCGATATAAACCCACTATTTCGAAGATTCCCTGAAAATTAACCTCAATTTTTTTCTACCAGTGAAGATTTGCAAAATCTAACCTAAAATTTGCGCTGCTAACGAAATATTTTCGGTTCGGGAACTTCAAAATAAGAAATCAGCGTCAGAGACAAAGTAACTTATCACACGACGGTCTCCGAACATAACCGAAGCCGAAACTAACCTCAATCTTGTTCTCTCTTTGAACATTTTCTACTCGAAGCAAATCCTAACCTAAAATTTGCGCTGCCAATGAAATGTTTTCGGTTCGGGGACTTCAAAATACGAAATCAGCGTCAGACGCAAAGCAATTTACCACGCGACGATCTCCGAACATAACCGAAGCCGAAACTAACCTCAATCTTGTTCTTCCTTTGAATATTTTCTATTCGACGCAAATCCTAACCTAAAATTTGCGCTGCTAACGAAATGTTTTCGGTTCGGGGACTTCAAAATAAGAAATCAGCGTCAGAGACAAAGTAACTTACCACCCGACGGTCTCCGAACATAACCGAAACCGAAACTAACCTCAATCTTGTTCCCCTTTTGAATATTTTCAACTCGACGCAAATCCTAACCTAAAATTTGCGCTGCTAACGAAATATTTTCGGTTCGGGGACTTCAAAATAAGAAATCAGCGTCAGGCACAAAGCAATTTACCACGCGACGATCTCCGAACAGCCGAACTTGAGGCTAACCTCAATCTTGCGCCGCTGATGAGCATTCCGCGCGTCGGGCGCCCCCGGATCGAGGGCACCACGCTGGAAAGCGATCAGCCGACGATGCGCGCTTTCCTCGCGGCGCTTCGTCGCCATATGCCGCGCGCATCCTTGAGCTCGTCGTCGCTCGCCGGTCGCGCTTCCTACACGCGCTCGCGCCGCGATTAGCGCCGTTTGCATTTTTTACGCCCCTGACCGACCGCCTTTTTCTGCTCTGCGCTCCTAAACGCGCGGGGGCGCGGATTTTGGTCGCGCGCGCGCGAAGGCGTTCGAGCGAGCGTTCGGCGCACATTGAGATTACTCAACGCTCGATTCGTCAAAGACGAAACGCGAAGTTCGAAGTCGACTACTTTCCACTCCATTCTTTCGCGCCTATCGCCGGCGACACTCCCGAACGATTAGCAATTAGGCACGGCCAAGTGAATAATTGTTCGACTCTTCCCGAATTGCCCAATTCCTCGATCGAACAATGCAGCGCGCCTCCGGAGATTAATTAAGCAATCATTCAATTAACAATGCGCGCGATAAGTCCGCCCACGATTGTTTCGGGCGGCCTAGGATCGTCGCGGCGCAGCTGTTCCGGCGACATCGTCGATTCCGGTAATGGGCGAGCGGCGCTTCTGCTTTTCGAATTCGAAGAGACGCGAACGCCCGACCGGAACGCGATTCTTCATCTGGCGCCGCCGGAGCGCTCGAACGCGGACAGCAACGGCACTGTTTCTCGTCCGGCGGACGGATTACGCGTCTTCCCAAAAATGTGCGACGACCTAAAAGCATTAAACGAGTTAATTCAATCGAAGGCCCCTATGGGGTGAATCGACACCCTCACGAGCGGGGTGCGGTCGATTGCGGTGGGAACGTAGGCAACCGTCGGTACGTGGGCGTCGCGCGTCGCGCATAGCGTGCGCGCCGCGGGCTGTTGTCGCTGAGCGCGGCGCGCATGCGCGCGGCGACCAACATGGACGCGCGTCGCCGCCCGTCCCGCTCGACCTACAACGACGTGGCGCGCGTGTGTGCGTCTCGCGTGTGGTCGGCCCACGCTCTTCGCCTGCGCGCCGAGCGACTTAAGCCCGCATGTGTGCCTGTGTGTGCGTGTGTGTGTGCGTGCGCCGCCGACTCTCCGCGCGCCGGCATACCGGCCATACCTTCGGCGAGCGCGCGGCGCGGCTCAGTCGGCAGCGAGAGACGCGCGCGGACGCAGCGCACGAACACACCGGACGACCGACCGCACGCACGGAACGCCGCTCTCTCTCCCGTCATCAGAATCGTCGAAGAAGCGAAACGTCGCACAGTGTCGTGTGCGTGTCGCGTACGTGCGCATCCATGTGAAACGCGGACCGCCGCCCGCCGCACCGAGAACGACGCACGCCGCCGCCGCACGCCGACAGCCCGCCCCGCAACGCATCGAAGATGTGCGACCAGACGCAGCAGCCGCAGCCCAGCCAGGCGACCACGCAGAGCATAGCGGACTACTTGGCGCAGCTGCTCAAGGACCGCAAGCAGCTCGCCGCCTTCCCGAACGTCTTCCTGCACGTGGAGCGCCTGCTCGACGAAGGTAGGTCGGCCCCGGGCGAGACTCGCGGTATTCGGGGCGCGCGAATCTGCGCGAACGCGGCCAGTCTCTCGGACTTGTTTACGCGACGCGGGCCGCGCGGTGCTCGGCTGTGTGTGCGTGCCGAGTCGGCGCGGCATGCACGCACACACGTGCGCGCCGCCGCGCTGAGCCAATCGACGCGCGGCCGGGACGCGACGATTCGCGGCGAATCGAGAAAAACAAAAGACGATCCCCCTCGGATGTGTCTGCACGTCGCCGCGGATTCCGCCCGTCTAACGTCGGCGCGGAGCCGATCGCGTCGCAATTATTTAATAACCTGCGAGCCGTTCACGCGCGCGCGCGCTCGCCATTGAACTTTAAATATCGGAATTCCTTCGCGCATTCCGGCGTCTTCCCGCATCGCACGCACCTTGCTCCACAGGTGGATTCACCTGTGGGCGACTTTTATTCACCGACCCTTCCGACCCTCGGCGTGTTTACCCACATCCACCAGACGTTCCCGCAATCTTCGCGAGCGCACGCTCGCTGCCGATCGCTTCGCGCCCGACGGATGGGATCGGCCGAGAGAGCGTTTTGTAACGTCCTGTGTTTGTCCCATTGTGATGCGCCGAGTGTGAGAACGAAGGGTCTTTATAGTCGCCTTCACGGTCTGAATACCAGCGCCCGACACACTGCTCGGCTTTACCGCACCGTCGCTTTATAGAAACACGAAAATCGGCTCCGCTTATTACCTTTGATTCTGACTCGTATCTACGACGCAACAGAGAAGCATTAGGATAGGATAAGAGTGAGACGGATATATTGCACATGTGAACTCCGACCAATGAGAATCCGCGATTTGGCCTTCTAGCGCCCCCGTCGGTTGCTTCTCTAACTTTGACGGCGACAGTGTTTTGTTTCGCAATGTAGAGTGCGCGGATTGCGCGGCGGCGCAAACTCATCGCGCAAGATTTTACTTTCGCGATCACATGCGCGAAAGAGCATCCGACCGACTAACCGGCCCGCTCGACGCGAACTGTTCTGGCCGTGCGGAAAATCGACTCCACTTGTTACCTTTCAATCACGTCCCATTTTACGACGCAAAAAGAGGCATCAGGAAAGGAGTGAGATAGATATACTTGATGTGTCAACAGCAACCAATGACAATCCGCTATTGGGTCTTCTAGCGCCGCCGTCGGACGTTCCTCTAACTAAAACGACAGTGTTTTGTTTCGCGTATAGAACGCATGGATTGTGCATCGGGCTGCGACGAGATTTACTTTCACGATCACGACCGACTAACCGGGCGCAATTAGCGCGTCTTTAACGCACGCCCGGTCGGCGTCGGAGTTAAAGTGCGCGGTCACCTTCGCTTCGCTCGCTCGCCGTAGGCGCCGCGTCCCGGGGCGTGGGTGTCATCTCGTGCTCTCGGCGGGTTCCTTCGCTCGCGCGCGCGCGCGCGCGGGGGGCGACGACAATCGACGACATCTGCCGCCGCTTTCGGCGATTCGCCGGCGGGGCGCGCGCGATTTCCGCGCTTCCTTCGCGCCGTCCGGCGATTTTCGCGCGCAGAAGGGC
Source organism: Ecitodaemon sp. MM-2014 (assembly GCA_030557295.1). Taxonomy (NCBI): domain Eukaryota; kingdom Metazoa; phylum Arthropoda; class Insecta; order Coleoptera; family Staphylinidae; genus Ecitodaemon; species Ecitodaemon sp. MM-2014. Next base: position 18,619 of record JARRAA010012076.1, on the reverse strand, counting down.
GCTGCCGAAGGGGCGGCGGCGGCGGGCGCGCGCGTCGCGCGCAAACCAGCGTTTCGCTAGCAGGCGGGTCGGCGCCGCGGCCGGCGTCGTCGGCGCGCGCGCACTCGTCGGACAGGTCGAGAGAGGCGCGTTCCAGGCTCCGTCCGCGCGCGAGCCTCGAGCGGCGACCCGGCGACAAATGTCCCGTTGCGTTCGGTCGCCGGCTCGCGCATAAATCGAACCGGGCCGCGCTGCGTTTTTTCTTTTCTTTTTAGGTTAACGCGCGGCAAGATGGCGGCGACGCGCCGCGGCCATTTTGCATCGCGGCAGTCGTTAAGCTCTCCTCGTTAATGGCCTGTTAGCAACACTTCGTGCGTCGCATTATCTCCAGCAATAAGAAACTAATTAGTTGGAGGAATTTGCGCGAAAAATCGTCGGAATGCAAGTCTCGAAGTGGGTAAAGTTCCTTCGCGGGGGGTTAAGTCCACTTGACTCAAACATTGCTTTGTGCGAGGGTCGTAAATCCGTCGATTGGCGGCGTTTATCTTATCTGCCCGTTCAGGTAGTCCGACGATAAGATAAGCGGGCGGCCAATCGTCATCGATCGATTAGGACGCCGCGCGGCGCGACATTAGATTCTTCGCGGTATTCACGGCGATTTGCGCATGACGCGCATGATCTATGATCGACGTTTGACTTATGACTGGGCTTTTGCTCGCCGCCTTACGTCATACCTCATTCCTCGCCACAATGGGACTTCGACGCGGCCATGTGTTGGCGCTTCGAAAAACGTTCGGTTTCGTAAAATCTTCGCGTCCGAAGACGAACGGCGTCGACCTCGAGCGCGGCGCGCGCTCCCCATTCGGCCGGCACGCGCGCGTCGCTCGCGCCGCGCGCGGGCGCGCTCATGCAAACACGTGCGCTCGGCCAGTCTCGGTCACGTTCGCGCAGAGCGCTAATATTAGCGGCTTCAGTCGCCCGAGACAAAGCCGCGCAGTGAATTTCGTCGAAGCATTTCGTTTTCGCGGCGTTTGTTTATCGAGCTGACGAATTGTCCGGTGTGTCATAGCGATCGGTGACTCGTCGCGGCGAAAACGATTCGATTTTCGAATTTCGCCGGAGAAGAGCGGCGGGGAAATCTGGATGCTGGATGCGTGCGATCCGCGCGCGCGTCTTAATTAGTTTGCGCACGTGGTGGCCGCGCGCGCGCGTTCTCGCGCCGAAAATAGCTCGGCCGCGGCGCGCTCTCTTCGGCCAGAAGCGCGCGCGCTCTCGCGCCCGAAATCGTGCCCCTCGCATTGTTTCGACGCCGCGCCGATTTCTAACGGCGCGCGCGCGCGCCCCGCGCGGCGCCGTTCTAAGAATACGTTGTTTATCCAGCGCGCGCGCACGTCCGGTGCCGACGCGCTCCGCGGAAAGCCGCTCTTCGCCCAAGGAGCCGGGCGACATCTGCCGGCGGCCAGCGAGTCGGAATCGCGCCCGCCACGGATTTAGGAAATGTTTACGCGGCGCGCCTTGCGGCAATAAACGTTCGCCGACGCGCGCGTCGGCAATCTCATTTCGATGTGGGCCACCCGTCGCACTAAATAGAACCGAATGCGCCCAAACGCGATTCGGCTTATTCGCGCGCGTAGGTTAAGTCGCGGCGACTTAAATCGTCCGGGCGACGCCCACGCTCGACGACAAACGTTGGATGCATATCAATGCATTAATTATTCGACTTTCATTGTCTGCGAGCGCGGTCTCCGGTCGGACGTGATCGCGCGCGCGCTGCGCACGCGCTCGGCGACGTCCGACTGGAGGCCTTTGCGTCGTCCTCCTGAAACAGGAAATCCACGCCGCGCCTCGCTTCCGCGTCCTTTTCGCCGCTCGCCGTAATTCATTCGATTGGGATTTCGACTTCAAAGCGGACTTCGGCATTAACTCCTCGGTTTTCGCGCGTTGCGCAATTTCCGCTGCGAGCGCGCCCGACTCGAATCGCGCTCGTCGTTTTGCGCGCTTTTGGCGGGCGGAGAGTCGTTTGAGAGCGCGCCCAAATCCGCGAAAACGTCGCCGGCAAAGTAACGCATAAATCACCGAATACAAGCGCGGCGGTGGCGGCGGCGGCGACGAGGATGATGCGAAATTCGTAAATCACGCGTCGAGATGATGAAAACGCCGCGGCGCGAGCGCATTAATAACGTCGGAAAGGTAAAGGCGAGCGAGCAAGTTTTCGCGCATTTCGTGGATTTCAGCCTCTCGCGATGTCGTCATGTTCTCGTGGCCATAACTCCAGGAGTTATGTAGATGGCGCTGTCGGTTTTGCCCTGTTTTGAAGTTGAAGAGTCGTGCTTACTTTGTTGCAGAAATCTGCCGTGGGAAGCGACTTGAAATGTCGCCTAAAGTTGGTTATGGTTTTACATTTTAATTAAGTGACGTAAGAGTGTTCTAGATGGCGCTGTAGTTCCGATGCAGTTTTGGCGTTTAAGAGGTGCTTCTTTTACTAGGCGCGAATTATTTTTGGAAACTTTTAGAAAGTGCCTTAAAGTCAGGCTTAACACGTTGAAGTAAACAAGGAAATTTCTGTTTTCGTGGTGGTTGCTGTCTCGCAGTTTTGTCATGTTTTTGTGACCATAACTCTTGAAGTTACATAGATGGCGCTGTTAAGTTTACACTGTTCTGAAGTTTAAGAGTTGTTCTCTCATGTGTTGTAGAAATCTTTCGTGGAATTGTGTGGGAAGTGACTTAAAATTATCTCTAAAGTTGGTTATAGTTTTACATTTTAGTTATCAAAACAACCCGTCGAAAAAGCGACATAATTCTTAAACTATCATAGATGGCGCTGTAGTTTCAATGCAGTTTTATCGTTGAAGAGTTGCTTCTTTATACTAGCTTTGAATTATTCTTTGAAACTTTTGGAAAGCGCCTTAAAATCGGGCCTAAAAATGATTAGGATGGTAAAATTTACATTTTTAAAATTTCCAAACATTCGTCGCTAAAACGGCCATAACTTCGAAGCTATTGTAGATGGCGCTGTGAGATTTGTATTGTTATGAAGTTTAAGAGTTGCTCTTTCATGTGTTGTGGAAATCTTTCGTGGAATTCTGTGGGAAGTGTCTTAAAATGTCCTCTAAAGTTGGTTATAGTTTTACGTGTTAATTATCACAACACCGCGTCGAAAAAGTTACATCATTTTGAAACTATCATAGATGGCGCTGTGGTTTCCACACGTTTCTGAAGTTAAGGAGTTGCTTCTTCATTGAAGACATGAATCAACCCTTGAAATTTTGGGAAAGTTTCCGAAAATACGCTCGAAAGTTGATTAGAATGTCGTGGTTTACATTTTGAAATTTTTCCAAACACTCTTCGTTAAAACGACCACAACTTCAAGACGATTGTAGATGGCGCTTTAAGATTTGCNGTTGTGGAAATCTTTCGTGGAATTCTGTGGGAAGTGTCTTAAAATGTCCCCTAAAGTTGGTTATAGTTTTACATTTTAATTAACAAAACATCGCGTCGAAAAAGTGACATAATTCTTAAACTATCCTAGATGGCGTTGTAGTTCCTGCACAATTCTGAAGTTAACGAGTTGCTTCTTCATTGAAGATATGAATCAACCCTTGAAATTCTGGAAAAGTTCCCGAAAATACGCTCGAAAGTTGATTAGAATGTCGAGGTTTACATTTTGGAATTTTTCCAAACACTCTTCGCTAAAACCGTCGTAACTCCAAAACTATTACAGATGGCGCTGAAATTCTATCGAAGTTTTAAAGTTCAAGAGCTGCTCTTTCACACTTGACATGCACCTGGTCACGAATCACCACGCAAATTGCTAAAATTGACGTTTAAACATAAATCGTCACTTTTAACGCGTATATAAACGCGCATTACAAAAACAGCCATAACCTCCAATTCAATACAGATGGCGCTGTCGTACCAAGATCATTCTGTAGCTAAAGAGTTGCCCTTTCGTGTCTGTTAAAACTCCGCGTTTAAAATTTATAAACAATAGGATAAATCACCTTCCAAAGTTTCCGAATTTTTTTGAGACAAATTTGAACCATTTTTCCTAACGTGCGAGGCGTTACTAGCGGTAGGCAACGTCTTATTTGCCCCGCACCTGTTGCGCGCAACAAGTGAGCACAGTTATCGAACATCGGAGCGCGTCGGCAAACAAGATAACGCCTCGCAACGCGCGGAACGCTCCGAGATGCTGCGCGCCGCCGATCCACGCCCACCGACATCTCGTCGGTCGGCGCAAACAGTCGAATCGCGGTGGCACGCCGCGAGTGCGTGTTTGCTCAAGTCACCGCCACCGCCGCTTGGGCGTTGTTGTTGTTTCGCGGCGACAATGAGTCAGAGCAGAAAGAGGCTCGGCGTGATGACACTTCGAACGTTTTCGATCTCGCCGCCGATTGCTCTCGAATCTCAAACGTTCGCGCCATTAGATTAGCGCCGACGTGCGGGCGGCGGCGGCGCGCGCGCGCCTCGCAGCGTAAGCTCGCTTAGACGTGAGTCACGCTTTATATTTATGCATGTCAGTCATTCGGCCATTCTTTGTCGGGCGTGCGCGACTTACTTACATCACGCGCGTCGCGATCGAGACGCTCGCGGGTGCGAAACGTTCGCGAGGAATTTTCTTGTCGCGGCCGAGCGCCGGGGGCCGCAAGCGACGATTTTCAATCCGGTCCGACCTAATCTGCGCGCGAGTAAAGTTCACGAGGACGAAAACTTGAACAATGACACGATAACGACGCGATTACGTCACACGATTCATCTCATTACCATAATCGTCGATTAGGCGTTCGAATCGGTCTCGTTCGTGATTTAACTAATTATTGTGGACGCGTGATTAATTAATCCAACTCGCAACCGAAGAAATTCGATTCGTTTGCTTGGTGGAATTTAATTTGATTAATTTCTAAATTGTTTGCTCGAAAACAGTCGCGGATTAGCGCGTCATCGTTAAATATACACAGATATCCACACTTTGCACATTAATTAACGCTGATTTTCTCCGCGGGCGCGCGCGTCCGGACGAACGCGCGCTCGCGCCGCGCACGCGTTGGTCGCATGCGCGCGCCGCGCGTCGGCGCGTCGAGCGGCTCGCGTTCGGTCCCGCGCGAGGCGAGCGCGCGCGCCGCTCGCGCGCTCCTACGTCAGGACGCGTGCGCGCGCTTCGCGGGGAAATTGTGCGAGCGCATTAAGCCGGCTCGTTGTCGCCGTGCGGTAACGTCGGACGACCTTCGGTCTCGCAACGCGCGACGCAGCGAAAAGCGAACGCGTGCACAGACGCTGCGCTAATTGGCAATTCTTGGGCGCTCGGCGAGATTTTCGTCGGTTTAGAACAAGAAGTTTCGGACGCGCGCGCAGGAAATGTCGTCGGCGTGTCGGCGCCGTGTTCGCGTCGAAGCTGTCAACGCGCCGGCACGCGACGACGGTTATTGGTCGTTATTGCGCCGAGGTGCTGAGCGTCGAAATAGTTTCGGCGGCGGGCCTTAACGAGAATTAACGATTCGCGTTCTAAAAACGTTCCGCGCGTCGTCGGCGACTCGATGCTGCTTCGACACCAGAAATCCGGCGAACAATCGGACGCGATCGCGGAATTCGGTGGATTCTAATTTTAGCGCTTAACGAGCGCGCCGAAACGATTCGCGCGCACGCGCGGCGCGCTTCCGGCTTCGGGCAGTAAAACGCGCGCGAAATCGTCGATCGGCCATCGAGCTATTTTTACTTCGGCTGCGCTTGCTTTTCGGTTCGTCCAGGAAACATGGAAAAACAATCACGCGACTTCCGCTTTCCTCCCTCCCTTGCCCTTCTATCGCTCGGGCGATAAGGCCGAGTTACCTGTTACCAGCGATAACGATTCCGCTCGGTTCTAGGAGTATGTCAGTTACTTAAGTTAAGTCGAGTCGAGTCTTTGTTCCATTGTAAGTCCGACTCTCGTTTTCGCATGGTTTCTGTGTCATTCTCGTCGTTAAGTTCGTGCCTGTTCTCACAATTCATGCGCGCCGATGTCGACGGGTTGTCGACGCGATGACGCTTGGGCATTGTCTCGGTAAAAATTCGGCGCTCTTGCGTTCGCGCTCTCTCGTACTCCCTCTTCCTACTCGTTCTCGAAGCGGCGCGTCCATCTGCTCGCAAAACGACGCGATTTTCCTAGGAAATTCGGTAATTTCCCAAACGGTTTTCGCACCGTTCGACGGGCAATTCGATAATTCGCGATTCGGTGCGATTCGGAAGTCGAAGATCGATGTCGCCGAGGAGTTATGTCGATTTAAAGCAACAGGTGCGCCCGAATTCGGAGTAACTGAAACGAGGCGGCGCGCGCACGAAATTTCAATTGCTTGACCATCGCGACACAATGCCGAGAGGCGAAAGAAGCGTTCCCGCATTCTTTCGCTTTTTTTAGGTCGATTGGAAATTGAATTAAAGTGAAAAAAAATGTGGCGAGGAAATAAAGCAGCGCTCCGAGTCATCGGTCTTTATGCTTGGAGCAGTGGTATAGTCGAGTGGTCCGGATCGACGCGCTCCGCGCGGCCTCGCCGCACGCGCGCAGACGACGCGCCGAGTCGCGCGCGGTGCGCGCGCGCACATTCGGACCCGTGCGAACGCGCGCGCTCGATCGCGTTCGTCTCGAGCGGCGCGTCGCGCGTTTCTAACTGCAAGCGAATCGTTCGCCGTTCGAATGCTAATCGGCAAGGCGACTTGACTGGAGTCGCTGCGGCCGACAGTATCGCAAGAATGTGAAATCTTCGCTCGATTCGGAAAACGCTTTCCCTGGTCCGCGACTCTCGCCGATTTCCACGTCGGCTGAGCGCGCTCGAGGCGCGCCTTTTGATCTGCTGCGTTTTACGGCCGGCTCGAGTGTCGCGTTATCTAATTGCCGGTCTATTTCGAACGTTCCAGAAATAGCCAAAGTGAGGGCGAGCCTGTTCCAGATCAACGGCGTCAAGAAGGAGCCCCTGGTCCTCCCGGACGCCGAGGGCACCGTGACGACGCTCACCGAGAAGGTCTACGTGCCGGTGAAGGAGCATCCAGACGTGAGTGTCGTCGGAAATAGATTAGGAAAAAAAAGGGATCGAAGCGACGCCGATGAATTCGTGCCGATTAGAGCGCGCCTATGAATAGGCCGGGGCAGTCGAGCGTGCGGGCCTAACTCGCGCGATTGCGCTCGCATTGTCTTCGGACGGTGTCGCTGATTGCCGGCCGTGCGATTTCTGTTGCAGTTCAACTTCGTCGGAAGGATCCTGGGCCCGCGCGGCATGACGGCCAAACAGCTGGAGCAGGAAACCGGCTGTAAGATTATGGTCAGAGGGAAGGGCTCCATGAGGGACAAAAAGAAGGTGCGTCGATGTTTATGCTTGCGTTTTGTTCGGCCTGCCTGATTTGATGACATCATGGTGGCACTTGGAATCGTTTGATTTGAATGCCAGTAGATCGCGGTTTGGTTAGATCTGCTTTACATGCATGTTTTGAGGGGTCCCTGACGGTATTCGGGGGTGGTTCATGTGTCAAGAGAAAGGGGATTTAATTGGGAATACATTGGCGAAGAGCTTATGAAGGCGCAGCGAATCGTTCATCAGATACAGGGCGAAGTTTAAACGAAAGAACAAAATATCAAATAGTTTTATGTTTACATCAGAAAAATATATTTTTTTGGAAAGTTTCCATAGAATTTTGGGACGAAATTTATATACCAAAAGAAAAGGAATTTAATTAGGATTCATCTGGTGGAAAGGGCGTAACAATTAAACAATTTGTTCAGGAGTTACAGGGCGAAAAGTAAACGAAAGACAAGAAAATTATATTTATTGGAAAATCAAAATTATTTATAATTTCCCACGAGCTTTCTAGTTATTTCTGGGCTTGAGATGAAAGTAGATTAAATTTTCTAGAAGTTGATATTCATATGACAATAATCACTCAGTTTGCTCGAGAGATACAGAGTGTTTAAGTTCATACATCATGATATCATTTGGAATTATTTGATTTGTATACTTTGGTGACATTTTTGGGGAAGTTCCTGGTCGTATTGGGGGTTAATTTATATCTGAAACGAAAGGGGATTTAATTTGGAATAAATTAGTGAAGAGTTTATGAAGGCGCAGCGAATCGTTCACCAGATACAGGGCGAAGTTTAAACGAAAGAATAAAATTTCAAATAGTTTTATTAATATATTTTTTTGGAAAGTTTTCATAGAATTTTGGGACGAAATGTATATACCAAAAGAAAAGGAATTTAATTAGGAATCATCTATTGGAAAGCACGTAATAATTAAACAATTTGTTCAGGAGTTACAGGGCGAAAAGTAAACGAAAGACAAGAATATGACATTTATTGGAAAATCAAAATTATTTATACTTTCCCATGAGATTTCTAGTTGTTTCTGGGCTTGAGATGAAAGTAGATTAAATTTTCTAGAAGTTGATCTTAATATGACAATAATCACTCAGTTTGCTCGAAAGATACAGAGTGTTCAAGTTCATACACCATGGTGCCATTTGAAATTATTTGATTTGTATACTTTGGTGACATTTTTGGGGAAGTTCCTGGTCGTATTGGGGGTTAATTTATATCTGAAACGGAAGGGGATTTAATTGGGAATAAATTAGTGAAGAGCTTATGAAGGCGCAGCGAATCGTTCATCAGATACAGGGCGAAGTTTAAACGAAAGAATAAAATTTCAAATAGTTTTATTAATATATTTTTTTGGAAAGTTTTCATAGAATTTTGGGACGAAATTTATATACCAAAAGAAGAGGAATTTAATTAGGAATCATTTGGTAGAAAGCGCGTAACAATTAAACAATTTGTTCAGGAGTTACAGGGCGAAAAGTAAACGAAAGACAAGAAAATTATATTTACTGGAAAATCAAAATTATTTATGCTTTCCCATGAGATTTCTAGTTGTTTCTAGACTTGAGATGAAAGTAGATTAAATTTTCTACACATCGATGTTAATTTGACAACAATCTATCTATTTAACCAAGATATGCAGAGTGTTTAAGTGCATGCGCCTCTTTCTTCCCCTTCGCTCGTCCATCCTTCCTCGATTTGTTAATGACAGCAAAATATTAGCGTCCAGTCGTAATAGCTCCGTCGCTCCTTAGTGCGAGGACTATAATTACGGCTCCTCGGCATCCATCCTTCATAGTTTATAGTTAGCGCTGGCGCTGGGCACGAGTCATTTAACTCTAATTCTGGTCAATTACCGCTCGGCCAAGTTTCAGACGTTCCCCGACCGGCGGGCTTATCACAATGGGCGCGATCAGTAGAACAAAGTGCGTGTGTCGCCGCACGCTGTGTACGCGCATTGTGCGCGCTAGGCGCCTAATTGAAAGCCGCAACGTTTAATTAATTTCTTCTACGCGCGTTCGCGATAGTCGGCTTCAATGGATCCCGGCGTTTCGCTGCGTATCTCTGCCTCCCAACCGATTTCTGATAAAACAGAGAGATGATTGTTTTAATCTGTTAATTAGACTTCTGTTTTATGTGGTTCGAGCATGAAAGCTTGGGAATTTGTTGAGAAATTTGTAAGGATTTTACGTTTTCTTGTTGTAACGCCCTGTATATCAAAGGTAGATTAATGGTTTTTTGTCAAACTTGCTTCAATTTGTAGGAAATATAATGCACTTCCGATTTGCAACTTAAAATAGTGGAAAATCTGCAGTTTATTTAAATTTTTAATTTATTTTCATTTGTTGTCATTTTGGTGTTTTTCGTGTTGTTATCGTCCTGTAACTCTTGAACTAATTGGTCGATCGTTACAGGCCTTTCACCAAATAATTCACAATGAGATTTGCTTTCTTTTGAGATATGTGCTCGATCTAAAATCCTAGGGAAAAATATTAAGTTTTATTTCAATTTGAATATTGGATTAGCAACTTCATTTATTCGGTTAGTTTTCGCCCTGTATCTTTTGGGCAAATTGAGCAATCTCTACAATTTCTTTAACAAATATTCTTTATTTAATTCTTAATAATTTGAGGTAAGGATTCTGCCTGGAATCCCACGGGAACATCCCATAAATTACGTTGCAACATTTTTTTTTGCACAAACTAAAGCCTTTCGTGTTCTCGTTTAGTTTTCGCCTTGTATCTTCTGAACAAATTACATAACCGTCACAAATTTTGCACTCAATTATTCTCAATTAATTTCTCTTTCTTTTGACATATGTACTTACTCCTAAATCCTAGGGGAACATAGAAAAATATTACGTTTTATTTCAATTTGAATATTAGATTAGCAACGCCACAAAACTTCATTTATTCGGTTAGTTTTCGCCCTGTATTTTTTGAGCAACTTGAGCAATCTCTACAATTTTTTAAACAAATAATTCTCCATTTAATGCTTTATCACTTGAGATAAGGATTCTTCCTAGAATCCCACGGGAACATCCCATAAATTACGTTGCAACATTTTTTTGCAAAAACTAAAGCCTTTCGTGTTCTCGTTTAGTTTTCGCCCTGTATCTTTTGAACAAATTACACAACCATCACAAATTTTACAATCAATTATTCTCAATTAATTTTTCTTTCTTTTGACATATGTACTCACCCCTAAATCCTAGGGGAACTTAGAAGAAGATTACGTTTGATTTCGATTTTAATATTAGATTAGTAACACCACAAAACTTCATTTATTGGGATAATTTTCGCCCTGTATTTTTTGGGCAAATTGAGCAATCTCTATAATTTTTTTAACAAATAATCTCCATTTAATTCTTAATAATTTGAGATAAGGATTCTTCCTGGAATTCCACGGGAACATCTCATAAATTACGGTGCAACATTTTTTTTGAAAAAACCAAAACCTTTCGCGTCCTCGTTTAGTTTTCGCCCTATATCTTCTGAACAAATTATACAATCGTCACGAATTTTACACTCAATTATTCTCAATTAATTTCTCTTTCTTTTGACATATGTACTCACCCTTAAATCCTAGGGGAACTTAGACCAATATTAATTTAAATTTAAATTTGTATACTAGATTAGTAAAACCTCAAAACTTCATTCATTGGGTTAGTTTTCGCCCTGTATTTTTTGAGAAAATTGAGCAATCCCTACAATATTTTAACCAAATAATTCTCGATTTAATTCTTCATCATTTGAGATAAGATTGCTTCCTGGAATCCCACTGGAACATCCCATAAATTACGTCGCAACATTTTTTTCCAAAAAAACTAGAACATTTCGTGTTCTCGTCTAGTTTTCGCCCTGTATCTTCTGAACAAATTACTCAAACCGTCACAAATATCCAACCAAATATAAATCCGTGCCTAAATCCAAGAGGAAGTTTATATGACATCAATTTCCTCGCAGTGACAAGCAAAAACCGCGAAATTCTTGCTCCAAGCGCGCTTTTCGAGCGAAACGCGTGCGCCGGTAACCCGGACGTTTTCCCGTCGGCGGTTGCGCTGCGCACCGTTTACAATTCATTAGTTTCCCAATTAGTGCCTCGGCCGCTCCGAAAAAAGCATCGCCCACTAATAATTCACCTTTATTATTTATTTTAAAAATCTCCGCGCGCGCGCCTCGTAGCCTAGGACGGCGTCCTGGCGGCGGGCCAAAATTAAACCGCGACGCGACTCCCGGACGAATCCCGACGCGAAAAATAAACGCCGCGCCCGTGCCAGCGCCGAGCAGCGCGCGGTCGAAATGCGTGGGCGCGCATACAGAGTGTGGCTAATCGTCCGTGGCGAAATGAAACAAACTTAAATGCGAGCGCCACCTACGTCGCGCCGCCACGAGCCGTTCTTGGGGGTTATATTCGTCATGGCGCTCGCTTTCGGTTGGAATCCGTTCCGGCCCAGAGTCGGAGAGGATTTTCTTGCGAGTTTTCGTTCGCCGCGTTTGCGACGGCGCTCTCGCCGTGCCAGCGTCATTTCGTAAACGTTGTCCACCTGACTTTCTTTTTCGACAACAACACATGCTCCGCATTATCATCTCGGCCGAAACAAAATATAAATACATTTCGAACGGATTATCCGCGATGATAAGCGGATTTGCGTCCGGATTATTTTTAACGACGCGTTTTTTGTGCGCAGGAGGATCAAAATAGAGGCAAACCGAATTGGGAGCACCTGGCCGACGAGCTGCACGTCCTGCTCACCGTCGAGGACACCGAGAATCGCGCCCAGCTGAAGCTCGCCAGGGCCGTCGAGGAGGTGAAGAAGCTGCTGGTGCCCGTAAGTGCGGAGACCTCGACGCCGGGCGCGTTTTTCTGATGCTTTTGTTGGGTTTTAGCAAGCGGACGGCGAGGACGAGCTCAAGAAGCGCCAGCTGATGGAGCTGGCCATCATCAACGGCACCTATCGCGACTCGAGCAGCAAGAGCAGCTCGGCCACAGGTATTGTCGCGCGCGCCGGCGCGGAGGCGGCTCGGACTAATCGACGATTGGTTGCAGCCTGCGAGGACGAATGGCGTCGGGCGGCGATCTCGGCGGCGGCGGAGACGCAGCGCCTGCTCTCGCCCGCCATACCCGGCCTGGCGACGCCGATGCGCACGCCCGCCGTCGGCGCGCCGCTCATCCTCTCGCCGCGCATGAGCGTGCCGACGACGGCCGCCTCCATACTCAACGGCAGCGCGCCGCCCGGCTCGCTGCTCAGCCCCGCCGACCCGCACAGCCTCATCTACACGCCCTATCCGGACTACACCAACTACGCGGCACTGGCGGCGTCGCCGCTCCTCACCGAATACGCCACGGCCGATCATTCCGGTGGGTTATTTGCTCGTTGAAACATTTTCTTTCTCTGTGTGCTCGCGACGGCCGAGCGTCGCGCGCTCGCTCTCGCTCTCTCTCTTTCGACGCGTCCGGCGCCGGCGGCGAGCGCGCAATTCTCGCACCCGAGGAACGTGCGCTCTTGTCTCGTCTCTTGCGCGTCCGTTGCCAGCGCCCCGGGAGCGCGTCGACGAAGCGAAGCGCGCGAATCGCGTGAATTTTTCGGAAAAGAAAATCTGTGATAGTTTTCGCAAGTTTCAACGGCGAGCGCCCGACGGGCGTTCGCGCGAGTTGCGAATTGTTTATTCATTCGTCGCGCGGTCGCTTCGTCGCCGCGGGGAGAGGCGCGCGCGAGCCTTCGGAGCTATGCGAAGGCGAGGTTTGCATTTTCGTCGCACTTCCGGCTAAAACTATCGCGTAGAGCGTATTGTCGTTGTCACCTCGTGCGAGCGTAGTCGTCGTTCTCGAACCGTAGGCTAGGCTAGCGTTCAGGCGCAGACGCAGCGCTCGCGGCTCTGCGAGACTGCAATTTGCTATATGTGTGTGTTGATTTTTGTAGCGGCGGGAGCGGTCGCGGCGGCGGCGGCTGCCAAGCAGCGCCGGCATCTGGGCCAGGTCCGAGAGCATCCATACCAAAGGGCGGGCGCTCTGTCGTAAGCGCCCTGCCGCGCATCGATGCACTCAATGGGACGCGAACATTTAATTACTCTTAACGGTTTTACTCGTAGTTAGGCTCTTTTTGTTTAATATTCGTTTACGCGCGCTCGTCGATGGCCGGCCGTCTCGCGGCGCCGCGTTGCGACAAGACGGCGCCCGCCCTTCGCCGCCAGTTTCTCTCGCCCCTGCCCGCAAAGTCACGAAATTCCGTTGCCAAATATCTAGAGCGCATAAGGTTAGTCACACGCCAGCCGCATTGGTTTTTCTTTTTCTGTTTTGTCCTTGTTTCATTTTTGTTGTTTTTGGGGTGCTGATGGTAGCTGTTAGTGTCTGCGCATTGTAAGAAGCGAATTGATCGACGAACAAAAACAATACCTGTACATAGGGATACGCTGAGCAATTCATCACGGCCATATATATTATTATTATTATTATTATTATTACTAGTGAGGCGTATTAGAGGAGACAGTATTTTACGTAATTTTAACGCAGCGCCTGGGTCGCGACACGGCCCGTCGGGCGAACAAACGAAATATTCAGGCTCTCTAGTTCTCTGGTTTTCTAGCTCTTAAGAATTGCATTGTACGCGCAGGCGCAAGGGGAAAGAAGGACTTTCCGCCATTCTGCTTTCGCTCGTTGGTTTCATTCCACGCGCGCGCATCGCGTCGCGACATTATTGCTTAACAAATGACGACGTATACGACACACCGCTGCACACTGGTTTGTTCTGTTTGATAAAACATTTTTGGTTTCTTCTGCCCCATACAGAGTATCCGTCCGACTACACGTACGAAAGCGCAAATCGTAAGCGAGTCTGGCCGAACGTGTACTCATTTTATACCCGAAATAGATAGCGCCGCCCGTTGCCGGCATGGAGGCCGCTTCGCAATTCACGTTTAACTTAGGCGAGCACGAGCATAACGTACGATCGAAATTGCCTTTGCGAACGTTTGGTACTTAATTCACTCGATGCATCACGTGGCAACTAGTCTGCTAAAACAGTTCGACGATAGACGAACGTATCACTTACCTTGTTCAGGCGTTAGGGCGACACTTTTGTTAAGCGTTTTGTTTAAATTTGCAAATTCTATATGTTCGACGATTGATTATTTTTTTTTTTTTTATTATTATTTGTGATATTCTAGTACCGTGTTTATTTTATTTTTTACTTTTTGTTGTACATACGAATAATCTAGAGCGTTGTTAGCGAGTTTTTTTTTTATTATTCTTGTTTGTTACACGCAAAGTCCTTCTTTCTCGAAGAAAGTGGCATTTCTCTTACGATTAGCGAATTATATTCATTCACGCGCACCCTTAGCGGATTAGCCCTAGTTATAAAGCAAAATATCTCTATATCTATTTTTTGTATTTATGTTGTATGAAATCGCACCACGGACGCGACGACGAGCAAATGCGAATATAATATATTTGTACAAAAACAAAATATCTGCGCCCCCACCGCCCTCAAAGTTAATTTAACATGTTCGATGCGATTGATCATCTCTCTCACACTCTCTCTTTAACGCAACGTGCCGCACGTCTCTTCTCATTCGTTCACAACTTAACAATCTTATCTTAACGTGCAATAACCAGCGTACAGAATAATACTCATTCGTAATACGTACTAATCTCGGCCGCGAGACGAGCGCAGAGACATTTGTTCGACATTCGATTAGTAATAATAATAATAATAATAATAATGCGTAGTTAATAACGACAACTTTTCCGGCCACCAATAATCAGATCATGTGTCACGACTAAAACCGCACTAAATCTCTTGCGACGAAGACATTCACGGTCCCGAGGCGATCCATTGAATAATGCCGTAACGGTGCGACGATTTTCGTCTCGTTTGCGATACGCTGTTTACTGAATAACTCGAATTAATTCGGAACGATCTTCGGCACCGACGGCGATCCGACGCCGGCGTTATTAATTCTGTTCGCTTTCCGTTTTTGTTTGTTGATTAATTCAGTTCTTACATGTTGCAATCGATTTCTAGACAGCGCAAGCCTCGACGACGCTTCGCCGAAACGTTCTCGAAGCTTGCGCCCTGCGTGAAAATATGTACATGTTTTTTGTCGACGATTCACTAACATATTTCTTCTCTTTTTTTTAACACCTCACCATCGCCGACGAACGTATCAGTGAGAATGCGTGACATAATCAAAACTAGCTAAACACATCCTTCAGTAAAAACACACTATCCTTGGGACCGCATCTGAACACCATCCGGCGGACGGCGGCGGGACGACGAGGACCGAGCTAACCAAAACAAAAAACAAAAATCTTAAAATACTCACCGCCCCCTCCACGAAATTAACAATAACACCTAGGAAGTACTAATAATCATTGCCCGGGGGCGGAACAGGATGGCCGCCGGAGCACCGGAGGGGAAGGACACGGCGATCGACGGACCGGTACGTTTTCTAGTTCATCGGCGAGCCTGCGCATCGTCCTAATCGCGAACGATCGAACACCTCACGGACAAACTGATGCGATCGTAAAGTACAAACGATTTTTTATTCGAAAACACGTGCCAATATCGTTATACAAAAAATTAATAATAACCCACAGAAGTGCCTTAAAAGAGAAACTCGAAATTCGTTGCAAGAGGGCTGACTCGCGATCACTTATCTTAGCTATTAATTATTATCATTAACTGTGCGCATGCGTTGGTCGGGCTTTAATCGATTGGGCACGCAACTTTGACGACGACGGAAAAAAGCAATACTCAATCGCAAAGAATTGAAGAAGAAATGAATTATTGAACTATATATTATTACCTATATATTAAATGTTTATTAATGTCTAATCTCTAGAACGTAAAGATTCTAACGACTCTAATGTTTTGTTAGCGAGTTTGGCGTTTGGCGTCGGCGTGCAATCGACTTGCTAGATGCTTGTTTATCTTTATCTGTTAGTTGCGTTGTTTTACGCTAAACGAGTGGAGTGTCCGTGTGCAATCGATCGCCGGAGCGGCGAGCGAGATTCGACCCTTCAAATAATTTCCCAATCGATCTGTACTTCAACTGGACGCGCGGACTTCGGCTCTCGTCCGCCGCTGCGCGCGATCACTCTTAATATTTAGTAATATTTAGTAACTCTTCTTTCTAAGGACTAGAAATGTACTTACGCCGTTGCAATCGATATGATTGCGTGTATCGAAGAGGTGCCGATACGTAACGCCAGAGCAATAATCAAAAGAAAAATCTATCGATAACCGATTGTGAGTTTATATAAGAGTTTATATTATATAAAAGAAAGCAATTGTTTTTTGGATCTGATCGAGTCGAATGAATGGATTTGTTGAGTGCGCGATGTTGTTTTTTTGTATTAATTTACTTATTATCATTACTTATACTTGGAATATTAAATAATTAACAGAGATATATTTATTAAAGCACGCACACGATCGCAATGGAAAATCAGTATGGTAGCTATGCGCGACTGGCGCGTTTCTTTTTTTCTTTTTTCTTTTTTTCATTTATTTAATCGATTAAACGACAGAACGCTGCGCTGGGAGCGAAACGAAGCGAAATGTAACAAAATTCTAATTCTTATCGTCTCGACGATAGTTTCTAAATGTGTCATATTAATTATTAATTACATATTATTGATGTTTTATATAATATATAATAATTATTAAAAAAAAAGACGAGAGAGAGTAGATTGTTTATTTACTACGAGTACTAAAGTAAGTTCTTGCAATTTCACATCGGCTGAGGATATGAAATATCTAATTGTTTAATACTTTGTACTACTCTGTATGTTTAGAGCGTCATTATTTTAAGTTAACACGCGTGCGAGATGATTAATCCTTGAAGCGTCTTAAATTAACAAAACGTTGCTATGACACATTGACAATAATACCTAGAGATGTTGGCTGACTGTGACGGATAGTGGATGATGTTATTAACAGTCGCGCATTATTAACATTTTATAACAACAATCCAGCACCGGTTTGAATTAACAGCACTCATGCACACTCGGCGCACGCGCGATGCTTTCCAAGTTGCATCACGCAGGTCCGGCGACAGAGACGAATCGAGGCGAATCTCTGCGTAGCAATCTCGAATTCACTTTGTAATTTTATAACTGTCAGCGTGAAGTGTTATTAACCCCCGCACTAATCGTATGCATAGCGAATTGCCGAGATGCGTTTTCTGTTTTTTTGGGTTCTTGTTCGGGCAGAGCAATTAATATTTCGCAGCAATTCGATTTTTCTTTATTAATACCGAATAATTTGATTTAATGTATAACTTTTAATTACATATTATATAATTTGGGCAGACGTGTCTCATATCTTTTCTAACACCACCTAGCCTAACCCAGTCATTTACGTCTTTGAGGTGCAACCTAATATATATTATGCGTTGTTTTCCTTTTAATTTAGGTTTTGTGTGTTATTAAACGTATACAAATATGTGAAGTGTTATTATTCATTCCTCTACTTTTATAGACTTTTATATTTTCGGATCTTACCTTCTAATTGCCTCAGCTTCCTGATTTTAGCGTCATTTCATAGCGAAATGAACAACGAGCTAATTATTGAACTTTTCCGAAACATGCCTTGCAGAATCGGCTGTAACACGCGTTCTATGGAACACTGTTTTATAATTTTCACTTTATCTTGTAGCCGAAGAGGTTGTCTTTCAATTTTTGCATGATTCATCCTCGGATTTTTACCGGAAGTGGATGAAAATGGCCTCAAAAGTTTGTTAATTCCTGTCCTTTTACAAAACATTCTTTGCAGAATCGGCTGTAGCACACGTTCTAGGGAAGTTAGTTTCATAAGTTTTACTTCATCTGGTAGCAGAAGAGTTGATCTTTCAATTTTAACACGTCCAACCCCCGAATTTCTATCGGAAGTGGGTCAAAATGGCCCCCGAAGTTTGCCAATTTTTGTACTTTTCCAAAACATGCCTTGCAAAATCGGCTGTAACATGCGTTCTAGGGGAGATGAGTTCGTGATTTTCACTTAATTTCGTAGCAGAAGAGTTGTTCTTTCAATTTTAACAAGTGTTGTCCCAGAATTTCTACCGGAAGTGGGTCAAAAAGGCCCCCAAAGTTTGCCGATTTTTGAACTTTTTTAAAACATGCCCTACAAAATCGGCTGTAACGTGCGTTCTAGGGCAGATAGCTTCGTAATTTTCTCTTTATTTCGCGGCGGCAGCCTTGTTCTACCCACTTCCGCACGACTTGTCCCAGCCGTTCTACCGGAAGTGGATAAAAATGACCACCAAAATTTGCCAATTTTTGAACTTTTTCGCCCCGGTA
>JARRAA010012075.1:0-10873 GCA_030557295.1 Ecitodaemon sp. MM-2014 | reverse complement strand
GAGTAACTGTACGTAGGCGCATAGGCAACCCAACGCGCAAATCGTGCGATGACGAATATCGTTCGGCGACGATATCGCCGTTCGGATCGGCGAGCGTCGAGCATTGTGCGCGAATGGAGGTTAATAGTTTTCCGGACGCGGACGAAAGCGCAAATCACCGCCGGCGGGCGCGGCGGAGAGTCGAGGCTAATGGCGGCGGCGCATTGTAAACACGCCGAATTACAGTTAAACATTGAAATTACGCTGGGCGCGCCTGTGATCTCGGCTATTTATAGATAGCGATCGCAGTCGTTTCGGAGCACAAAAGATACTATGGTTTTACGAGCGGAAAAAACGCGCGAGACGGGAAAAATGATAGATGGCGCTCCGGAGATAATTAATACGTTGTGCGGCGATATTTCGACGAAGGAAAAGAAAGCCGAACGCCGAATGACAAATTGCCGACGAGCCGGATTATGTAATAACGACGTACGATGAAATTTGGCAGCGATGACTAAACGCATGACAAAGTGGCGGCTTCCGTGAAGAAATTCATCTCGTTCGCAACGCGTCGTAATCTCGTTGCGATTGTTGTAACCGTTTCGTTGCGCCGCCTTTCCGCTTTTGCGATTCGCCTAACTATCGGAAGATCGTACGGTACGGCGTGCGATATCGGCGCCATCTCTTCGAGGTAGGTTATGTCTCGTGCGTTACGTCATGCTGTATCTCTTGTTTTTTTTTTCTCTCGTTAGCGTTCGCCGCGTCACGCTCGCGGCAGTAGAAACTTTCTTCGAACATTATTATAAACAAATTAAGTGAAATGCTGCTCGCAGTTGTGCGCGTTTCGGTTGTTAGCTCGTCGAGGAGCGTTTCGAGAGTACGAATTGGACACTCGCGCAGATCGCGCGCGCAATTTATTCGGATGTAAATTATTCTTATCAAGCGCGCGGCGGGTGCGAGCACGAACTAATTGCGGGTCGGGAACTTTCTAAATAAATTGCAAGCGCGCTGCACATAGAGACAATTCGGAGAAAAGAAGAAAAAATTATCTTGGTTTTGCTAAAAGTTAGAGATTTTCTTTTAGATAAAATTTATTTATTTTTTATCGATTTTAAATTTGGAAAACCCCCTGTATAAAAATATCCAAAACAAATTTATAACTTTTCTCCGAAGAGAAATGTTTTGGCACCCTATGAACCACTTTACGTTGCAACGGAGAACTGTTGAATATCTTAAAACGTCCCCCTACCCCCTGCAAAGTTGAAAGTTCCCGAAGTGATTGTCGACTAACGCAAAGCCGGCAGGTAAACGGAATCGCGCGATTCGCAACTTATTCGTTCTCGGCTTCATAAAAGACGCTCGGTCAAAGAGCGGAAACTTGGAAAGCGGCTGCAATATCGGCGCGATGAGCAAGACGCCAATCCGGGCGTATTCAGAACGCACGGCTAGACACTTTCGTTCGCTCGCCGCAACTGCCTAAGTCGACTTTATTTCATTTCGGACGACTTGAGTAGCTGCAGACTTATGGCTATGTTTATGACATCGTTGGCAAGTCGTCCAGAACAATGCTAATTAATTTCGAAATGACGATTGTTGCTTAAGTTAAGCCGGTCGTGACGGTTGCCTAAGCTGTTTGGTTTGAGCAACGAGGAGATGATTCGGTTGTGGTACTTACTTTGTGAGGTTAAACAGCGTTCGAACTTCTATCGATGAGAGGTTGTTGCAGCCGGCTGCACTTAAGCAACACAATTAAACTCGCGCTCGGCTGCTCGCGTTAATTCCCCGCGCTAATTGGCGTGCCGGCGCTCTTCGGCAATCGGCGCCGATTGTTGGTTCGCCGCGCGCGTCGTGTTTTTGTTTATTCGAAGAGGTTAGATTCGGCTCGGGCGAGCGCAGGCTGAACTCGGCGAGCACCTCCGACACCGGCGGCTTTACGCAAGCGACTGCGAGCGGAGTCGCCGGCTGCTGGACATCTTCGGCGGACGGGAGTCGCGGCAAGGCGGCTCGACCTGAAGTCAGGTGAAGTCGTTTCGTTCCGCTCGGCGCTCGCCGGTACCTGGAGGTACACATGTCGATGTATGATACACCTCGTACCTGGGCAGCGAGCGTTTAAAAAATTAATTGAGGCAAAGAGGTTAGGACGACTTAAGTACGGTGTGAATGATATCGGCAACGTTTTGACACGGTGAGGTTTAAACGGGTATAACTTTCGATTGGGTTGGAGGATTTGATTAAATTTGGTGTTAAATAAATGGGGGATAAATAATAAATATACTGATACTAAATTTGTTGAAGGGTGAATATTATACTGGGTGTTACAAGCCGGAGAAGCGGAAATTTAGGTTCGAATGATGAAAATATTACTCGTTTAGTATGGAGGAGTTTGAAGGGTTGTTATTTTTGAACGGGTGGAAGGATTTTATTGAATTTGGTCGTAAATGAAAGGGGAGTAAATACTTAATAAGATGATATAGTATTTGTGGCCGGATAGTTATTATACTGGGTGCTACAAGCACGAGAAATTGAAGTTGGTAAAAATACTGCTAATTTGGTATAGTACAGGTTAAATAGTTGTAATTTTTGTACGGATGGTACGATTTTATAAAACTTGATCTTAAACAAAAGAGAATTAAATAATTAACAAGGTGATATAATATTAGTGGTTACCTGGCTGATATACTGGGTGTTACAAGCACTAAAAATTTAATTTTACTTTAGAGCGATATAATCGATTTTTTATACTTTTCGGCCAACTGTTTCAATATAAACAATCTGATCTTAACTTTCTTACTTGTATATTAAAAAGGATTAGTTTCTAGAAAAGTTGATATATAAAGAAGCTACTTTTATGCTTTTGGAAGGGTTGTATTAAGGGGTCAAAGTTCAATATTAATTTCTAAGTATAAAATAGTACTTTTTCTGTAACTTCTTCTATAACTTTGAAACTAATTATTATTAATTCACACACGTCATGTCTAATCAAAGAGGATCAAAGGGCGCATCCCCTAAATTTTAATTAATTACCCTAGGATAATTCCCTAGGGAGCTATAAGCATTCAAAGTTACACGTACAAAACGAACAAATTGAAAGCGACTTTTACCGACGAAACCGCCTCTTGTTTACGAATAATTAACTTTTATTAATCAATTAATTACTCTTTCTTATTCTCCGAACAAAAATATCTTCACACCCGTGCCGTTATAACGAATTAAAATACAATGCGATATAATAGCCGAATTAATTTATTCAATTCATAACATCTTCTTGAATTACCAATTTGCAGAGCATTGTCTAAGACAATTTATCTAACTATCAACTATAAAAAAGAAAGGATTAGGCATTCCCAATATATTATTAACTACAGCATAATAAGAAGTTCGTTCTTATCGTCGACGGATCGTGCGGTGAATTTGTATCCGAGTGGATTTTTTTCTCGCAAAAACACCAGCAATGATCGTCCGCTTGACTAACGACTTCGAGCGACGAGCAACAATTTCGCGGCGTCGCGATACGCTTCTCACACGCGCGCGCCTCTGCGCGGTCTCGAATAATTACCGCTAATTGCAACCTTCGCGCGGCGACGGCGGCAATGCCGCGCGATCGAATTGCGGTGACTCACAATCGCAATCGAAGGCAATAACCAGCAATAACCGCGCGCGATAATGCGCGCAATAAGCGTCGAAATATTCCGGCGCGAACAAAGGACGCGCGTCGCGATCGTGCGCGACAGGTTGTAATTTACGACGCGATTACCGGCGATTTTTTTTCGGGCATCAATTTATTATCTAAACAGGAAGACTACGAAATTATTGTTTTTTTCATTCGTTTGCGGTTTGTCTGGTTTTGGTTGATAGATGGCGTTACTTTTGCTCCAATGTGTTCCTTCCACTGAATCGTAATTTGCGACTAATTTTCCGAGGTATTAACACCTCGAGGTGCCGAAATTATTTTCTACTGATTTTTTTTACTTGAACTCTCCAGTTTTAAATTTCATTGTTTTGTTGTCAGAGGGTGTTACTAATTACGTTCCACTGATCATTGTGTTCCTTCCCCTGCTCTTAAAAACGTAATCCTAATTAAACGAAGTGCATTGTCGCGCTCGTCATCGACACATTCGTCTTCATCTCTTCATGTGTTCATGTATTTCATGTGCGCGCACTCGGCGCGTCAGACGTCGCAATGCGATTTTATTTTACCCTCGTTCTGTCTTTCGTTAATTAGCCGCCATTATTCGAGCGAGCGAGTTCTCTCTCTCTCTTTCTCTCTCTAATAGTCCCTAGTCGTTCCCGAGCGTAACCTCTGACGTAATCGTGAGTCGTAATCCATTTCGTTTAGCTGCTAATTCTACCAACTGCGATAATTAGTTCTCGACATTTCGTAATTTGTTTACACAAGCTACGGCTAGTTCATTGTCAGTGTAAATTTGACATTTTCACGTGCGTAGTTAGTCCGTCCCTGGTTGTTTTTCCGTAAGATTAGACTAGGACTAGGACTTGCGCTAGGAGTAGGATTATAGGGCGAAACAAAATGGCCGACGGCTCGTAAAACATCGTTGTTGTTCGCGATGTCGGCGCGCTCGTAAAGCGCGCCGGGCGGCGGCGGCGGCGCGCGCTCGGGGACGGCGAGAGCGGCTCGCCTAGCGGAAGCGATAAGCGCGGAAAGAGAGGCAACGAACGAACAGCATGAGTGTGGTGGTATATGTGTGTTGCAGAGTGGTTACCTGGGCGGCCTGCGCTCGAGCTTGGGCGGGTGGACGCAGAAAGTCAAGTCTTGGTACTGGGGCAGACCTCTCGTAAGTGACGATTAATTGATCAGAACCAAAAAAAAAATTATTTAATTGGGCACAATCCAACGACATCGCGAAATCGCCGAAATCGAAATTTGAGTCACGAAAGTTCGCTCCGATGAAAACGGAAGAGACGTGGACGGGAGCGCCATCTATGCACACAACTTAACCTCTCGTTTTCAGTGAGCGGGAAAGTACGAAATCGCCGGCGACTTGAAACGTCTCTCCGCTCGAGATTTTTTGGTTTCTGCGCAATTAAAGACGTTTTCACGCAATCCGCGAAGTGCAATACGTTTCTATTAAACTAATGAAGCATGGCCCAAATTAGAAACTCACCTGTTTTCGTTCTCGTCGTTCGTTTGGGTTCCTTTCGCAGTTTCACACCTGACTCACTCGATTCACTCGCTTGGCAAAATCTCGCCGCGAACGAATTAACGATCACCGCGCACCGCTCACTGCTCACGAGATTTTCGGCCTCTTTCGCTCTCTCTCTCGGTAGATTTTACTAGCAACGAGTAAATCTAGTGATTCATAGGTGGCGCTACTTGCCGCGTGTGAGCTAGAACTGAAACTAGATTTAGTTTCTAGTCTAGTCTAGTTTATCCACCTCAAATTAGTTTACGATTGGCAATGTTTTGCATTATTTTGATCAAAAAATTTCTCTCTCTCTATCTATCTCTCTAAGTGTTAGAAGTTTTGGTGATTTTTTTTTGTTGGTATATACCTAGCGGTTTAGTTTAGTTGGCCGTTCAGTGATGTGTGTAAATATATATATTTTCCTCGGTGTCGGGGCGCCTTTCTAACGACGACGAAATTATATATTTATGCAAAGCAAGATTTCACTTTCACGTCCACACTGCATGCTGCATGCCCGACGCAAATAAAAATGTGTATGAGCTACGCAAATCGTACAGTAGGTTGACGGTGTGTTGTGTGATTCACCAGTTTGTGTCACGTTGTGCGTAGACGTAATATGAATTACATGAACACATTGATGGCGGCGGCGATTTTCCAGGTCGACGTGCATCGATTTTTTTCTTCTTTCTTTTGCTCACTTTCTCTTCGATTGCGAGTCTCTGTCGGAACGGACAACACGATTTCAACATTGTGCTAACTCACGAATTCGACCAGTTTTTCCGCCCACGATTGAAACGATTACGAAAACTTAGTCTGGCACCACGTTTTTTTGCATCCCGTTTTTTGGACATTCTCGCACGCTTTCGTCCCCATGCGCGGACAACTCTAGACGCTGCTGTTTTGTGATTGAGTGTCTTTGGAAGCTGTTCCGATCGAGCTTCGCGATTCGCGCTGGAAATCGATTGACCGGCCGTGGTTTGTGGTGGTTTTAGGAGCTGGCGCACAAGCTTTCGAGGAGCTTCGACATGAAGGACGACCAGGCGCTGCTGGAGGGCGAGGGCGGCATGCGGCGGCATCAGTCGATGCAGCGGTTGGCGCGCGGCGACGCCTCCGGCGCGCAGGAGGCGCCGCGCGTCGTCGCCGATCCGGAGGGCAATCTGCGCATCACCGTCAGGAAGACGAAGCCCATCCTCGGCATCGCCATCGAGGGCGGCGCCAATACCAAGCATCCCTTGCCGAGGATCATCAACATCAATGTGCGTTGCTCCGAAACGCTCTGTCTGATTTTGCAATGATCGTGTGTCGTTTTAGGAAAACGGCGCGGCTTACTCGGCCGGCGGTCTGGAAGTCGGCCAGCTGATCCTGCAGGTGGACGGCACGCCCGTGCAGGGGCTGCAGCACCAGGACGTGGCGCGCCTCATCGCCGAGTCGTTCGCGCGGCGCGACCGCGAGGACATCGAGTTCCTCGTCGTCGAGGCGAAGAAGAGCAACATGGAGCCGAAGCCCACCGCGCTCATCTTCCTGGAAGCTTAACATTTGCTTAGCCTCCCCCCGAGCGACCCGCCGGGTCCCATCACCGACTGAGTACACGTAATTCTACTTTAAACGCGAAACGTACGCGGACATTGTCATCACGCGCATGCGCAGACATATCATCGGACGCGGAAACTTGTAAATGTCTAGGGCACTGTACAATGTGAACACGCTGTATAAAACTACTCATGATATTAGCGCACGAAACGTAGACGAAGTACACAGCACAACGCGGAACGCACGGTCTCGGGTTGGCGCCGCCGGCGCCATTTCGAGATCGTCGATCGTCGGTAGCGTAGAACGCTAAACAGGCATTACATTAAAGTAGAATTATGTATATGATCGCTATGGTTTTCGATCTTCGAACGCGACCATGGCGCGGCACGCATCGGCTCCCATCTCAAGTGTAATCATTTTGTAAATAGATGTCTGTAACTCGTGAGCAATTAGCTTAAGACGCGTCAGTTACAAGTGGCAACGTTGACGAGCGTTCTGCAATGCGGCGGCCGCGATGGCGGACGATGCTGGGACGCGCAGAGGGGGCGCGCCGCGAGCCAGTTGTTATCGTAATTGTAATATTGAAGAATACCGATATGATTGTTGTGTACAGCTTTAGTCATCTAATCGTAAACGTAAGCTTTCGACGTCTCCTATCGCCAGGCCGATGCGTGGCGCGCTCGCGCGCGTTCGGATCGCGTCGGTGATGCGAGCAGGGGGTGAGGCTAGAAGCGACAGCCGGACGGCGCCGGGACACGCTTAAGTTAAGTTCGCGGTTTTCGCGCGCGACGCACCGTGTTAATTTAACGCATCTTAGTGCCAAATGTGACTGCGGAGCGCGCGCGGGGTGCGAGGACGTTCCTCTCGATGTGTCGCGGGACGCGAGCTAACGTAGCACTCTAAGTAAGCGCCTTTTTTTGTAACGAATGATACAAACGTGTCGATGTTTAAGCGTATTGTTGACTTGATGAATTTACGTTGCTGTTGATTAATATCTAAACGGTCGGATGGGAAAAGCGATGGAAACAAAAACGCAAGCGCAAATGTTTAGCTAGTCAAATGTCTGTAACCGTAATCTACAATACTACCTAGCCAGAAACGCCAGTCGATGTCACAAACGATGGAGGACGATGGAGACCTTGGTTGAGCAGAGTGCGGATGCGACTCGGGACGATCCGACGACGAGAATGATCCGAAGTGCTGCTTTGTGTTCGTGCCACGCTCATCAATTGTACATATTACCGATTACTTCAGCGATTGAGTCATTTCGCCGCGTCGTCACTCATGGGGATGTCCGGGCAGTGATCTTCGAACGAATCGCGTTCTCTGTTCGCGCACAAGGCGCGCGCGTTGCGTTTTTGTTGCGTCGATGCGTTCGCTATCACGATGTGTACATACACGAAAATCAGGGATATAATCACGTTACTGATCAGCATGTGTTGATCGCATAAAATATTCAAGATTCTGGTCGATGTGCCAAAACTCGCTTGGCTTCAGATTATTAAGCAAACCGATCACGAAATGTGTAACCGCACCGACGTCGATGTTTTCATTGCGCTCGTTTCGCAAGCGACTCATGATTTTCGCGCCGGACAAGATGGCGTCGCACGCACGAGGCGGGCAATGTTGAATTTTGCTGTTGATTATTTATAAATTACGATATTAACAAACGATTGATGCGGACGACCGAAAGACCACGCAGGACGCGCGCGCGGGCGGCGGATATTATTGTGTAACTATAATGTAAATATGTACTCATACACGCGACCCCCACCCACCTCCAACCCCATTCTCGACTCTGGCGCGCTCCTTTCTTTCGCCCGAATCTTCGTCTCGTTCTCATTGCTCTTAATCCCCCTTACAAGTAGCGACGAGTACAAGCAAACACGATTTTTATTATATCACGCATGAGATACACCTATTTTCTTAAAGACGAAACGTGTTGGTCCATCTCCATTTATTCCGATTACCGCGACGACTGCGCAAGCAAAACTGATGTCATTTTCCATTTGTTATCGAGACTATATTGACGAATTGATCTACAAAGAAAACCAAATCGTAATAAAAGATTATCGACTCTATGTTCCGCTCACAATCAGCTCTTCCCGCTCTTCGCCCTACGTTTTTCGTTGTTATCCTTCCGAGTCTTGACCGATACAGTTTGCTCGACTTCTTTCCACACTTTACATAACCTAACACGTGTACGATATGTCAATGTTTGATTACTAGACGCTGAACAGTGAGGGCGCAGTGCGATGCAAGAATACGTATGTTAACAGATATTATTTTACACAATTCATACGCAAATTTTAATAAAAATATTATGGCAATAAAATAATGCGAAAAGTCGGCAATCTTAAATGCTCATGCTAGTCACTAGTTAGTTGCTAGAGAAGTCACTAGGTATGGTTGTGTCTTCGCTTTCCGTTCGAACTGCTGTTGTCCTGCCCTGTCCAGTCTTCTGTTTTTTGCCGATTCCTTGACCATCTAACGCTAGAAACTCTTCGAAACTCACTCCAACTTGCGTGCCTCGATTTTTTTCTTTAATTTCCTCGACCTCTCGAGGCCTGGGCACGAATCCAGCGCATCCAGTCCTGTAAAACTGCACCCACGATTCGAGGTTTTTACACTCCCTTTCGGCTTCCTTAGCGTTTAGAAACATTTCGTATAAATCGTTCAATACGTCCTGAGGACCGGTCCCTTTGATTTCTTCAATTTCACTTGTGATTTCTTCGCCGTGTTTTAGGCGTTGCCTAATTTTGAAAATAGCTTCGAATAATGTTTTTGTCAGGAACTCGGACTTTTTGTTAGATTTAGTTAACTCCGAGAGTAGTATCTTTCTCTGATCCCTCGAATCCTTCAAATTTCCTTGCAGCACTTTAATGTTCGCTTCTAATTCCCCCGTTTTCGACTTGATTGCGTTTATTTCATCGTTTTTCTCCTCAATCTTACTCTCGTAATGTTTAAAACCGACGAATTCCTTTTCGAGGTCCTCGTATTTCGTTGTCAGCTCAGTTACAAGGCTCTTTAGGACGTTGCCCTTCACCAAAGCTTGCTTACATTGATCCTCTGCAAGTTCCATCCGCATTTTCATCGTTTTCTTCTTCGCCATCAACTCGTCCCGTTCCTTGTAGAGCTCCTTTTGCTCCTGAATCAATTTGACGTTCTCGTTGTTCACGGCGATGTTCTCCCTGATCATCCTCTGCGTCGTTTCCGTTATCCGCAGGTCCGTCACGTTCTGGAACTCCCTCGCCAGGTTTCGCAACTTTTGCTCCATCTGCTTGATCAGAATGTCTTTGTCCACTATGAACTTCCGCTCGACCGCGTACATTTCGTCCTTGTGCGCCTTCTCCTGCTCGCCGATCTTCCGTCCCTGCTCCTCGAATTTCTTGTTTAATTCGTCCCTTTGCAGCCGGAATTCCTCCAGCGCGTTGAGCTTGCCTTCGAGGAGGTTGATCTCGGATTTCAGGTGAGTTTGCATTTCCTGGAAGTCGACGTCCTTTTTGGTTAATTGTTCCTGGAAGGAGGCGGCGTCCGCTTGGTGCGTGGCTTTCAGTGCTTCTAGACGTCCCAGAAGGTCGATTATTTGGGCGCTTTGTTCGTGAACGGTTTTCTTTAAATATGCGATTACGTCGGCGCGATCTTCGTCCAGGTTTCTGTTGCTGGACGTGAGCGCTTCGTTCCTTTGCTCCAGTTCGGCGGACAGGTTGGATAAACGCGATAGCTTTCGATTTAGGTCCGCGATTTGTAGCTCGTAGAAGGTTTTATCAACTTCTGATAATTGATCGTCAGTTTTTACCTCTGATTTTGGCTTCTTTTTTGATTTTGACTTCTTTGACTTCATTTTGACCGCGGAACTTGTACTGCGTGGATGAAATGTTTGAAAAGAGGTTTAAGGTAGTTTGTTTAATCAATAAATGTTTGTTTGGTTGTCTAGACATTGACGATGAGCTTGGAATTTATTCTATCTAGTACATATACATTGCATAGTAATATTTCGGAAACCCAAACGTGATAAATCAATTCGG
The DNA here is from genome assembly GCA_030557295.1 of Ecitodaemon sp. MM-2014. Classification (NCBI taxonomy): domain Eukaryota; kingdom Metazoa; phylum Arthropoda; class Insecta; order Coleoptera; family Staphylinidae; genus Ecitodaemon; species Ecitodaemon sp. MM-2014. The sequence continues at coordinate 192 of JARRAA010012075.1, read as the reverse complement.
AATTAATTAAGTTATATCGTCGTATATGATGAGTGTGTTAGCGGCAACGATGATGATGACGCACGATGATGCTCGTTTCTGTGTCGAACACGCATAGAACCACCCTGCCACCCCCGAGCAACACTAATAGCAATAATACTAGCTACGACTGATAATAAGCACAGAACTAATATAGAGCAGAAACTAACTCGT
>JARRAA010012027.1:0-11567 GCA_030557295.1 Ecitodaemon sp. MM-2014 | reverse complement strand
CACGTCTGTCGCTGCGTCGAAGTCTCCTCCGGGCAGTTCGCTCTCCTCGTCGTCTTCATCATCGTCCTCGTCGATAACTAGTTCTGTGAACACTAATTTAAATACCGGAAGTGGGAGTGGCCTCTCGGCCATTTCCTTCCAGACCGGACATAATATCGGTGCAGGAGGCGGGGCGAGTGTCGGAGTGGGAGGTGCGACCGGACTGAGCTCCCAGGCCGACGTGAATCAGGGCGGTAGGAAGAGCAATAATAGGGGGAGTGGTCACACTGGAAGCGGGAGTGGCCTAGTCGGCGATTTGAGATCGCAAACCGTCGATCGCCTGTGGTCAATCACGGAAAACCTGAACATTCTCTACAGAGAGAACTGGACGCGCCTGGCCGCCGAGGAAGTGATGGAATTCCAGGAGGCCCTGTTCAGGGCGTTACGGAATGGAGAGGGGTATATCAGCGATGGACATTTTTTGTACCATCAACCTCCACATCGATGGACCTTTAGTTCTTCGTTTTTGTACTCGTTGACTTTGATCACCACGATTGGTAAGTTTGGCTTTTTACTTAACACTCTCTATCATCTATGTAAAACAATAGTTTTAAATCATCTTTGGGGAGGTGATAGGAAAATAAGTTCTGCTTCAGGTGATACTTTGGTTTATAAAATCTTTGTAATAGTTTATGAGATATTAATTATCAAAGTCAGGAGTGATAAAAATCGGACATTTTTGCAATGCTTTACGAAACACCCTGTAACTTATATATTTAATAATAATTTTAAGCAAAATTATACATCAGGATAAACAATTAAACTCCTTATATCATGGAGGTCAAACTTTTTAAATATCTTCATTAGATAATGAGTGGCTAATTAGTAAAATTCAAAAAGAAAAACACTGAAATAACTTGCTTGGTGAACCATTTGTAAAGTTTTACAAAACACTCTGTATCTTCTAAACTTCACAATATTTTTAAACAAAATTTTGCAGAATAATACACAATTAAATGCTCTATAAATATTTGTTAAATATTTTAAAATATCTTCATTGGTTCATGAATAATTAATTAGTAAAATAAAATAAGTGAAAATGAACTGAAATTTGGTATCTGCAAAAGGAGCGAAGCTGCACAAAAAATCCTGTTTAATCTAAACGACGTAATATTTTTAAACAAAATTTTGCACAATCATGTACATTTAAATTCTCTAGAAATTTCTGTCAAACATTTTAAGATACGCTTCTGGGTTCCTATGGAATTAATTACCGAAAACAAAACTACAAAAAAAAAAATAAACAAAAAATGTTTAAATCGCCACAACGCGAAAACTAATAAAGATAGCACAATTTTATAAATTACTCATGATAGACAAGAAACTAGACTATGTTCCGTCTGTATCTGTTAATGTTGGTCCTGTTAACCGGCAAAGTTACACCTACTTGAAATTGATAATTACGTTTGCGATTTTAATCACTTCGGGCACATGCTTATTCAATCCGTTCGCGGAACATTTCCGGTCGAAATTTAACTCGCTGCAGTTCGAAGGGTGTTTTCGGCGTCGTTAATGACGTCCCGTGCAGTTTGCATCCCCGCATCGGCATTGTTCTCGCTCCTAATGCCGGGCTGCATCCATATTACCGAAATTACTTATCCGCACAGAACATCGGCGCGAGCAACGAGCGTGCCGAAAGTAAGGGAGAGTCGGCGCGCGGCGCGTCCTTCTCCTTCATCCCTTCGAGCACCGCGAACGCAAACTATCGCTAACTATTACTTAACAAATAATAACTAAGCTAGGAGCGTTTAGAAGAGGTGCGCGGCATCCCGAGCGCAAACACAAAGCGGCAGCGTCGACAACATCAACAATAATTTAAACTAAGCTATTTATCCTGCGCCGGCCGAGTCCTGCAGGAGACCCCCTCCTGTTTGGATAACGCTTTCGTGCACACATTAGACGCAACGAGGAGACGCGAAGCGGGGATTCGAAGATACAGACGTGCCGAGTTGCGAGTTTACAGTTTCGGAGTTTTCCCACTTTTCGCGCTCGCAAATTGAGACGCTTCCGATGTGTGCGCATGCTGGTGCAGATGGAAAACTGCGGGCACGAGCAAACTAACATAGTTTACGTCCTCTTCGCGCGTCGTAGCTGGTCCTTGTGGTGTTCTTGTTTTCGACGAGTTTTTCCTTTGTTTGACTCGAGTTTAGTTCGGTTATTTCGCGTCGCAGGCGCAGGAAAATAAATAGAACTTTACTTGAATAGTACGGTAATAAATAGAGCCCATCCGAGATGAGCTGAGCATTGCTGGGGACTGCCAAGGAGCGCAGGAATTGATAAAGTTTTTAGTTTCGTGCGAAATGGGGATGCGAACGAATACTTACCAAAGACATATGATAAGTAGACATATACCATGTCTTTCATAATTTTTTAAGCTATCTTTTGGGTTGTAGTTTGTATAAATCGAATGTGTACAAAAAAAGTTATTGCAGTTTTTTCGAGGAGGCGATGGGAAAACAGTTGGAGGTCAATTTTGAACTTTCCTGTTTAATCGTTGACAATTCCTGGGATATTATAGGTGTGAAAATAGCAGAACTATTATTGGAAAGAGAATTTGATCTAGTTTTATAATAATATTTTAAAATTGATACTGTATTAATTGTTGTGAATTTTATTAACATTTTATTGAATGTAGATAAATCAGAAAAACTCTCAAATTTATTTTTAGCAATTAATGATGGTTGAACTAATTAACTTACAGTCAACTATAAGTGGTCATATTATTGATAATTTTCCGAGCTTTGTTACCATCTATAACACTACACTTTTATAATTAAATACAGGGTGTTACAGTAATAAACTCTGGTTTAATACACATAATTTTCTTGAGTTTAAAATTGAACTTCTCTCTTTGTGCGCCCATAAATTCTAGACCATTTAAGACAAAAGTCTGGTGAAAGCTTTATTAGAAAGATGATTTAATTCACTTTTATGAGATCTTTAAATTCTTTTTCAATTCTTATTACTGCAAGTGTTACAGACATTTGAGTGAGACACAGTTTGTGACCTGCAACATGTATCAATGAAAAACTAAATTTTAGGAATTAATTACTCATCGACTAATAACAGCAACAGGAACTTAGGAACATGATTAGAGAGAAGATTTAATTGGCTTTCTTATCGTTGGTAGCGCTATTTGATTTTATATAAATACAAGGTGTTACAGGAATATTTATCATATGAAAAGTGCCGAAACATCAAAATTTCGTTTAGTATTGTGCAATAATTTATCATTTTCTGATATCCCAGCTATATAAAACAAATTTATCTGCGACATCGTTAAAAAGATAATTTGATCTAGTTTATCAAAGTTTTTAAAAATGTTGATGATTGATATTGTCATGGGAGTTCTTGGCATTTATTTGTAAGTAAAATTGTTGAGAGCAATTTTTGATCACATTTCGAAATTAATTCCAATTAAACTGATAATGACATTAAAATATCTGGCTTTCTAATGATATATAACTCTACCTATTATTGGTAATATACAGAGCGTTACCATAGCATTTTCTCAAGGGCAAATTTCTCTCTCATCGATTCGCAAAGTTACCAGCCAATAATTTTCCATTTCTTCCACGAAAAACCTCGCCCAAATCAATCTATTATCCTTACTTACAATATAAATATTTACGTTACGACTATCTAACTTTCCTAAACTAGTCGTTCCGGCCGGAATCTCTAAAAATCACACTTTATGCGATTTTATGTGTTTTCTTCGCTGGCGGCGACTTAAACTACTCTCAGACACACTTAACTGAAAAAACACACGCGGGTTTTATAGATTATGCTTGTTTACGAACGTGCGTGGCGTGTTATTGGCCCTCCCTTCGAGAGCATTAGTTTTGCTTAGTTTTCCACGAGTTTCGGACACTTTTAGGCCCGCACGGGGCGGCCGAAATGCGCCTGATAAAACTTCGTCNGTCACAGCGACTTTCAGAGACATTTCGAGGTGACTTAACCGGAGTCAACTTCGAGGGTGCCGATTTCTGCACCCTGAACCGATGGACGTCGAAAAAATCTTTCGCGTTCAATTTTATGACTTTATTCACTCCGCTTTATAACATTTTCACGTTCCGAGTTTCTCAGCGCCCTCGAGACTCTCGGCTCGGACCGTTCGGTGGAGGCGCCGCGCTCGTTAAAGTCCTCGCCGCCGCCGAGGGAATAAATTTCCGCGCACCGGGTTTCCCATGTTCCGCGCGCCGGTCCTCGCCGTCCCGACGAGGTAATTTCGGACCGATATTTGCGGCCGGCAGCCGCGCCGAAGAGAGGTCATAACTAACCGCGCTTATCTGCATATTATCATCGCGTAAAACACGCCCGGGCGTCGGAATCGCCGGCGCGCACGGTTCTTTAGCTGACGGAAAATTGGATTTTAATGCGAGATGCATCAGTTGCACGCATCGCGCCCCGGAACGAAACGCATATTGGACTAGAAGTTGGAAAAGACAAAAACGGAGAAAATATGTGCCGAATTTAATGACGCACTAAATTGTTTATTACTCGCGAAGCATGCGCACGATTTAAGCAGGGAATATACAGTTTTAGGGAGGATTAAATTATACCTCAAATGGCTTTTAAAAGGGGCAAGTCGAAATATTATTTAAGATGTTATGTGGGTTTAAACCCGGCGTAAGTTATAGGAGATATGAAAGTGAAGAGCGAAATCATTGACCAAGAAAATTATTTATTAGCAATATACTATTTGAACTAGCGATACAAGTAATATATCACGTCAAAGAGGTTTAAATTCTGCATAAAGTAGTTTAAGACGAATCTTATAAAGGTATTAGTGCGGAAGTTATAGGTGTTTAAATTTGAGGAGTGTTTAAGGAGACTAGAAGTTGCGCCCAAGCTTTGTTCTGGTATAGTAAGTTATGCATTGGTGCTAAACCAAAGGCACAATTTCAGAAATTTATGTAACATCGTAAAGAGCATTAAATTCTGCGTAAACCGTTGTTTAATTTGATTTTTGATGGAATTCTTAAATAAGTTACTGGAGTATAAATTAGAGGTATGTTTGGTATCAGAAAACTCAGATGATCGATCAAGTAAATCATTTATTACTACAAAAGTACGGAGATTATTTTAAAAAGTTGTTAACATCTTAAAGAGGATTATATTCTGTGTTTTACGAACTTGACAATGTTTGTCAAAGTAATTTCTATAACGACTAATAGTAGTTTATATTTGATGCTAATTTTCAGTCACATAACATCGGCCATGTAAATTACTAATATCTGTGAAAATTTATGAACAATTGAATAAGTGTATACATCATTCTGAAGCAGATTAAATTGTATTTAAAATAGTTTAACAAACAATCACTTTAAAAACGTATTTAGGATGTAATAAGACTTTAAAGTCTAATAAAGTTTTAGGAGATTGGTGATTGCACAGCGAAATCATTGGCCAAGATAATGATTTATTAACAATAAACTAAATAAACCAAATATAAATCAAATGCACTGTTGCAAAGAGGCTTTAACTCTGCATATAATGGTTATCGTCGAATTTTATAAAAAACATCACTTCGAAAGTTATAGGGGTTCAAATTTGGAAAAAGTTCCAAGAGACCAAAAATCGTTCCATTGCATTAGCGTAGTAAATTAATCATTACTATTGCATCTAAAGGATAATATATAAAATGTATACAGTAATTAAAAGCGAAGGAAATCCTACATCGAACACAGTTTTAACTGGTATTCTAGAGTAATTATCGCATTTGGTACGGGCGTTTGAAATTTGGAGTACCCAGTTTCAGAAACAGTGATCGTTATTGATTGACGAAGTAAACAATTATTTACCACAAACGTACAAGATTAATTTACAAGAATTATACACATCTTAAAAGAGAAATAAAAACTACGTCTTACGAATCTAAGAACCTCTCTGGATATTATTCATGTAAGTAGTGATATGGGTTTGAAATTTGGACACATTTTTCAAAATGTCGGTTGGCAAATTACCGTCGAGCTTTATTAATTGTAATCAGTAAACTCTAACTAGAACTTGAATTCTCTGAAGAGAATTAAATTCTACATATATGGATATAGGGTTGGACAACGCAAAATAATTATTACAGACGTTATACAGGATTAAATTGCGAGTAGATTTTTTGCCTCGAAAAAAATAAACAGGGATAAAACTTTACTGGACAACTATATTGTTTATTACGTATAAACTGAGCACACCATACATGAAATTGATATACTAAATTAAAATCTACAAAACTCTCTATTTATACCGATTACATGGCACACATATTTTAATTTTTATAGGGGTTTAAAGTAAATCCAAAATTAATGAAACATTTACCATCAAATCAATCACTTTCGTACAAAAACCTGTGCATAAATACTGGAGAGAGTTAAATCATGAAACCCAACATCTTCTAACTAAGCTCCGCCCCTAATATCCCTAGCCACGCCCTTCAATATCGAAAGATCGAAAAATTTCCATAGAAAAGCCCGATAAATATCCCACAACGCGTTATCCATTTACCCTTTGGAAATTATGCAATAAACAAATAGCGTTTGACTACGCCAACCGCCGAGCACTGAAAAAGGACGAAGGACCTTTGTTCCGCATGCATGCCATTACCGTTTGTGGACGCGCTCCGGTGGCAATGGCCGTAGAGTCAATTCCAACGCAAACTTTGATTATATGCATGCATATTATGCGCATAACAAGCGCGTTACGTTTGATTAGATTGGTCGGCGGCTAGATTGAACGACGCGCCGCCGGCGCCGCGCGTCCCGCCACTACGGATGCAGCGTCACCGGGGGCCGTCGGTTCGACGCCGAGAACAATTCCGGATCGCGCGCCACTTAGCCGCCGCCGCATCCCCGCGTGCTATTAATTTCTCTGGCCGGATCAGGATCAGTGTCCGCATCACAATATACCCCAAACGCATCGACACCAGTTGCGATATTATTAGAATGCACCTATTTGCCGCCCCAAATCGACGCGGAAGGTTTGACTGCGAGTGGCGCCATCTCTCGGCGAGTAGCGTCGCGAGTAACGGCGTCGGTGGCACCTCGGAGGCGGTTAGTTGCGGCCGGGCATTACGGCGACAATTTGTGTTGCGTTCGTGGCGCAGCTTTTCTTGTGTTCCTGGATTTAATGATGTTGCGAAAGGAGGGCGGGGCGTAATGCGGTCGTGAAAATTCCGGGCACGTTCGCTCGTTATGCATAAAGTAGTGCTTAAAATCACTGCGGACGACGGTGCGCCGACATCCCCTAATTCACCACCCTCATTCGCCCACCCTTCCCCATCCCACCCCCGTTTAAGTAACTTTGCCTTAAAAGCATCTTTTTGTATCTTTTCTTTCGCTGCGGAGAAAATGAGTTTGTTTTGTTATTCTTTTTTCCACCCCCGGAGTAAACAGAGCGCACAACGCTTGCGCCCGAACGATTCTCGCCCCGATTGTTGATTGGGAGGCAGCGGGAAGGCCGCCTTCGGCGGTGGCGAAACTATTTCGGCGCCTCGGCGCAGGCAACGTGCGAAATTAGGACGCGTCCTCAATGCCAAAACGTTCGCCAAAAACGAAATGATAATAATAATAATAGCGAGAAACGATGGAAGGTCACGGGGTGGTTTTCGCGCCTGAGGCTTCGTACATTGCATAGACATTGTTTACCGCTTCCGATCGCCGCTGCCCCCGATGATTATATCGTTCATTACGCGCGCGCCTCGCTCGTTCCGTTGCGATTGCATTCGGCGACTGCACTTGACTGCCGCCTCCGCGCGCAGGGCGCGCAGCGATACGTATGCAAAGCGCCGAGCGCGGGCGGGCGGCGGCGCGGGGGCTGATTGTCGTCTGGGGAGAATGCGCTCGGAATGTCGTCTCCGCGCAGCGCGCGGCATTTGTTTAAATCTTCCAATTTCGGAGGCGGCGCGGAATGCGTGCGCGCACGCCTCATCGGATTTCGTCGGGCGCGTCCAATTAATTTTCCGGGGCGCCTCAAACCGCCCGGCCGGATGATTTAATTTCAAACGCGCCGGAATTTTTGGACGTCAAATTGCAATTTGCGTTAAACTAATAGAGCGGAGTGGAACTTTGAAAGAGGATATCTATTAAAGGAATAAACGTTTTGCAAGGAAATTTACAGCTGGTGCTAGAAAATTTATTGCTTCATTTTATCCAGTTCATTCAACGTCTGTATTTTGATTAGTTTTTATGTTATGAGTAATTGTTTACATAAAACTGTAGAGGGAAAAGTTTGGATTGAGGTTGAACTTTCTATTTCAACACGCGCCACCTAGCGATGCCTATCTGAAACTGACCAATTTCGATGTATATTATGAAGAATTTTCCTGGCTACATCATAGAGTTTAAACAAATTAGAAATCTTTCATAGTTTGGGAGTTATTAAAATCAATAATGAAAAGATATGCAGATATAGTGATCAACGTTGTATTTTGAATTGTCGCCACCTAGCGGCACGTAAACTGTGTTAAATGAATTTCAGATATTTTACGCAAAATTTTACTAGCTATAACTTGACGTATTAATAATTAATAGAGCTTTAATATTTTCTGAGTTATGACTTATTTGACAGCAAGAAACAGACAGAAAAACTTTGCTTTTTATTCATTCATTATGTTTCGGTCACCTTGCAGCTAGCACTACTTCATGTGAATTCATAAAAGTTATATAATACTACACTAAAATGTTATTGGCTAAAAAATGACACTTGAATTTAGTTTATATCTTTGTCTATTTTTAGGTTATAAACATTTTAACATCATGAATCACGTAACAGAAATATGTTAAATTAGATATCTTCGAATATAACTACATCCACCTGTGGGAATTTATATGTTTCTGAAAACTATTTTAATAATTTCTAATTAATTAATTAATTCTCTATAAAAAGATCTTTACTTCATGTCAATTGTTTGATTAGTTTATATGATATGGTTACATTTAGTGCATAAAACACGTTGCAAATGCTTACTTTTAAGTCAAGTATTCCAATTTGAACTCTTGCCCCCTATGACTAGTAAAGTGGAATAAAACAATTTTCTATTGCGTAATCTAGAATTTAACTGGCTATAGAATGGTATTTAAATGGAGTTAAAGCCTTTATTGGTGTTTGAGTTATAATTAATTTAGTATCGCAAGTCACGAATGCAAAAGTTGCTGATCGCTGAAGTGTTGCTGTTTGAACCCCTGTCTCGTGCAACTTGTTGGGTAGAACGATGCGGTTATTATTTCGTATGATTTAAAATTTAACTGGCTATAAACCAGCTTTTAAATAAAGTTAAAGTCAATGTTGGTTTTTGAGTTATAATTGATCTAGACACGAAGGCAAAATTTGCTGGTCGCTGAACGGTTCCTGTTTGAACTTACGCCATCTCGCGATCAATCTTCACATTTCAGCAATATTAAGACATGTAATGTAGAATGTAATCCTATATTACGATGTCCTTAATCCATAAGGATTTATTCAACAGTTTCTCAATTAATGATAACGAACTAGAGGAAAATAGGCACGAAAAAATATTTTGCCAAACCGAGTCTGAATTTTGAATGTCAGCCACTCAGAATAATCAAATTTGAACAAATTTCATTAGCCATGTTTCCACGTTTACTTAATTAAAGTATCTGAATAACTTTTCGAATAATCCGCATCCAAAATCACTTCACAGCCGCGAAAAACTTCGCGCAAACAACTCGCGAGCTCAAATATTTGTGTGTAACGCTCACAATCAGCGCGAAAAACACTTCCCTTAAATATTTGCGAACTTAAATACTCCTTAGCGCCCATTTCATCCCGGCGCATCCCCGAACCTCTTTTTACGCCGGCGCGTGTTTGCCTTGTGTGTCGAGTCAAGTCCGGCGCGAGGAAGCGCGCCGAGGAAATCGCGGGAAAACAACGCGCAGGAAGAAATAACGAAATCTTCTAAAGCACGCATACTCAAGGTTATATCCCGGGATTTCGGTCGCCCGCTCGAACGGGGCGAAGTTTGTCTCGCCCGGCGATTTTTCTTTCGCGCCGCGCCGAGGAAATTCACATCGCGCATGTTTTTAAATCTGCCCGTCGCAATGTTATAAAAATGCCTGGGACGAAACGCGCCTGAAACGCAGCGAAATCTACGCGCAGTTAAGAAAAACTACTCCAGGATATTTCAGACATTCTTCGAGCAATTATTTATTTAAAATGCATCTCTTGTTTGAGTTTTACGTAAAAGCTCTAAGCATTCGGTCGTGTGAAAACTGGGAAACTCCAGAAATACGGAAGAAAGGCGAAAAATATTAGCGCGCCTTGTGCATGCCGGCAACAACAAAAGGCATAATTAATTCTCCACTTTACGAGTTTGTCGCAGCGTGCACGTGCTGTTTACAGCCGTCCGGGGCGTTTTTTACAATATGCGCCCGGCGCCTCCACAGCCTTGAGCGCACGCTAACGAAAACGACCGAGGAAATGAAACGCAAAGGAGCATAATGAACACCGGCGAAGGCTAATACACAGCGATTGTTTATTACCTAATATGTAAGGAATTTGTTCTTTAAAATTTCCGGCGGAAAAGCAAATGCTTTTATCAACCTGGGCATAAATTCGACGCAAATATCTTTGACATTTTCATTCCCGCGCGCTTCCGCAAAGCCGTGATGGAAACTGCCGGGACGAAAATACTTTCTGATAATTGAATGGCAACTCGCTGACGTGCCGCACGCATAAAAAGTCAATCGGCGATCGCCGAAAATGGCGCGCGCGACGAGGGCGCCCGCCAGCCGATGGGAAAATTAGGGATAACGAACTGCGATGGCAATCATGCGCCGGCTAATAACCTCGATTAAATCGACCCACGGATTCGTGTCTTTATAGCAATTTCCTTCCCGCGCTTCCATTTCCATCCTATTTTTCTTCTCGGATTTAATTCCGTTTGGGAAATATCTAAAACGTCCAATCGTGATTTTGAAATTAATAACTGAAAGCCCAGAAATGTTTGCATGAATTGCAGCTGACAGTTTCGGTTTTATTTTGCACGAATTTTTTCGATTCGAAGCGGATCAAAGGGTTGAAAGCGACGTCGAGGGGGAAACGAAAGTTTTAAAATAGTTGTCGAACTATAATTGCGCCCGATTGGATCCGACGTTATTGGTTTTATTGAGTTTTTTACGCGCGATCGCAAGAAAGTGCTGAGCGGTCGCAAAATCGTGCAAATGGCGGATATAAAACGGCAGCGGCCATTAAAGCGTCGTTTCCGCGCGCGAAACCGACCAAAATCGCACCTAACGTACACGCTTCGGGGATGCGATTCGAGGATCGAGGAAATTGCGCTTTTTCTCGCTAGCAATTGAACTGTTTTCATGCGACCACCGACGATGTACTCAATGCGGATGTTTTACACATTGCGACGTTTCTGAGCGAAACGCAATTCAAAATTTCAAGACGCTGCAAACAATTAACCGGTAATGGTATTTACTAGTTTTAGGGTGGAGTTGATTGAAAATTTTATTGACTTTTAGAATACGTTCACGAAATTTATCTATCTTCGAAAATTATACTTTTTTGTT
>JARRAA010011998.1:0-30446 GCA_030557295.1 Ecitodaemon sp. MM-2014 | reverse complement strand
GTGTTACCAGTGATTCATTTTGCGAAAGCCCTCGTCGAAAAAGTGCCCAGCCATCAATAAAGGAACAAACATTAATAAACCGGTAAGTGACCAACATATTCTGCACGTTTTCGTGCGAATTTTTCTACGTTCGCCCCAGTTTTTCTTCATTTCCAATAAGTCGAGTGGCGATGGGTTTGCGTGAGTGGCGTTTCTGCATTTTTCTGCGCGACAAAAACATAAACAAAACGACGGAAAAGTTCGGAATGTTACGAAAGAAACAAACGAGTATTTAATGAGAATTCCTTAACAATAAGGCCGCAAGAAAAGGCGAACCTTAGGCAGTCGAATAATGCTCGTAATGTAATTCGATCACTGTAATTGTGAATTATTTCATTCGAAGCGCTTGCGAATCGCATTGAAACTTCGAGGTGTCAAGCGAAGTCATGCATGCTTTGTTTAGTTTATTGTCGAGTATCAGATTGCGAATACCTCGGTTGATTGTTTCCAAACGTATTCCTGCATGGTGCGTTTCAGTCGCGGTCGTTATCTAAATCGTTGTCACTCGTGACGAATCTGAAACGGATTTAGTGCCAGGCGTTAATTATCATGTGCGTGCATTAATTCCAGTATCGCAGCACCTCCAGGGGTGGCGGTTGAGGTGAAACAATAACGACCCCCGCGGGAAGGCCGAAAAAAGCGCGGCCCAAAGACGACGGGACAGTGCCAGGAGCGCACGACGATCATGAACAAATTACTCGCATCGGCGTCGCCGTAATGAGACTTTTCTTTTTTTGGTCAAAAATGGAGCGAATTCATTATCGCTAATAGATAGGTCAACATAATGAGGTGGAACGCCGAAGTGATATTCGAAATGATTCGATGAGTAATGCCCATAACAGTTGATAATAAAATTGAACTCAATCGAAAGTCCGGCGATTGAAGTTTTCCTGATAGCCGAGGGCGATCGGCGGCGTGGTAACTGGCCAACGCGGGCAGTTTGTCGGAGGAAAAAAATTATGCGTGACACACTAGTGGCTATTATCATTACGCTGCGTGTCGACGGAGACGCACACGGCATTTACTAATAAACATGTAAAAGATATGAAAGTATCGCATAAAAAGTGAGTGAGGCGATCAAGCGAGAATCGTTACCATTTATAAGCCGAGGATAGAAGCGAGCCGGCGCAGGGAGGGTTACCGCCAACGAGGCGAAACGCGAAAGCAAATGAAGGGCGAATCGACGCGGAAATCGACTCGAGGATATTCACGCCGCGACGATCTGATGGCGATGAGGTTGTGCGCGGCGAAAAACGGACACCGAAATGTTTAATAAAAAAAAAAGGGGTGCGCGGCCCGCCGGCGGGTCTGATCGTCCATGTCGGTCGTATCGCAAGCGCTGGCATAGGGGCTGAATACATTCTGGCGTGAAATAACGTAAAATGACGTAGGACAACGCGGCGCGATGAATATTCGAGGGTTGTTGGTGCACGTGGACAGGTGCTCGATTCACTGCACGCGGGGGGCGGGTGGGCTGATTGTTCGTCTAGATGTTGGCCGCCGCCGGAATGAGACTGCTAGTGGTCGCGGAGCTGTGGTACCGATTGTACGAGGGGGTGAGCCACCCCTGCGGCGGGCATTGCCTGCAATTGCCTGCCGATTTCGTCGAAAACGGGAAAAGGGTGGTCGAGCTGGCACTTGATTGCGCCGATATGGAGTGGATGCACAAACAAAGGGATAGATGGGGTGGACGCGTGGGCACAGGTGCCGCAAAGCGCTGGTACAGGTGCCCCCCGTTTGATTTCAATCGTGCTATTGCGGGGGTTGCATGAAAACGACAGAATAAACATTTTTTTATGGGAGAAATGATCTCATGTTTGGATAATTAGAGCTATGAATCACTTTTCACAAGTAGCGGGGGTGGAAATGTCGCTTGCGCGCGAAGACCGTTCTTCTGGTTGCAAACGGAACGAACATTTTCGATGTCGCGCGATTAGAATGGCCAGATGGACGCGTCGAAAGTGAACGATCAATTTTGTCCTGATTTTTTACCCCTTCGGGTTAATTGCGTAGAAATAATTAAAAGGAGATTGATTGTTTCGTATGCAAATTGCAGGCAGTTCTCAATCGTTACGAAACTTTGAAATCCCGCATGCATTTTCTAACAAGCGCTTAAAAGTCTGAAATATTAATGAACATCGCCATTTTGTGCGCCGCGTCGTGTCGCCGCCGCCGCTCAGTCTCCGCCGGCGGGGCAGGTGCACAAAGGCGGGCGTGGGGCGGCAGTGCGGGCGCGAGAATGATTGAATGGCGCTCGGAGATGAAAAAAGCAAAGTGCGACGCGTCCTTTCACAATTTCCTTTCGATTCCGTTTCCACGTAGCCGCAACGAGCCGTCGACGGCGGCAAAAATAAAAGCGACAAAGCCACCGGCGCGGCGCGAGTATTGGAGAAAAATATTGATCGGGAGGCCGCACAATACGCGCGCGTCCTGCCGGACGATTGGGCGATTCCACTCGCCACCGGCTACGGTCACTCGCCGCCGCCACGCCACACGCTCGCACAGCCACCGAACCGCCGCGCCGGCCCCCCGAGGCGCCATTGCGAGCGCGCACCACCTCCAATGACGTCACGGTGTTCTCAGCGCCATCGAAAATCGACCGCTTCTCCACCACCCCAACAAACATTTTACTTACACGAATTCCGCCGTTCACAATCCACGTTTTACATCGACCCGCCGCGTACCCGTGCCCGACGCACGCACGTTTTTCTTTGCTTTCTGTTTCGCAATGACCCCGTGGTGCAGATGGTCCTAACTGCGAATCCGTGTTGTGTTCCAGAGACCGGGCCGTCGGCGGAATGTGATTCTCGACTGTTTAGTCATGGAAGCAACGCTGCGGAGAAATTTGCTCAGTACAACGCTCACCAAGTCAACGAAAGCGCTCAACGCCGACTAAATGAAACTGCGTCACTCTTGTAAGATGGTCGAAGAGATTCTGGAACCCATGGAGGTGCAAGAAATGCATAACATCCACATGGACATCAAGGAGCTGCACAACGTCGTGATACTCGACGAGCAAACGCTCATCCCCCTTGTTACCAGCAACAACATAATCATCGAGGACCACATGGTCCACGAAGACATATCCTCCCAACACAGCCACTCCCAGACGCAGATACTGAAGATCGCGTACGAGAACAGCGATGGCCTTATCAACGCAGAGTATGTACACGCCGTTGATGAAAACGATCTGCTTAATGCGGACATCGGAGAGCAGTTCATCGACGACGTGAATCTCTACGAGGAACAAGTACCTTATGGGACCGACGAAGAATTTATGCCTGGCGATCTCCACGACATGCGCGACGTTCACAATACCAGTGGTAGTGTAAGTGGAAGTGTGGCGAGCTGCTCCTCGGATGGGGCTTTCGATTCCGCCGATTTTATGATCGAAAGCGACACCCTAATGGACCCCCTAGGGCTCGACCAACAGCGCAAAGTAAGCAATAACAATAACGTCCACGGCAAGTCGGGGAAAGGTGGCCAAGGAGCGAGAAGCGGGGAAGAGACTGACCTGACCAGTTTGAACTGGTTGCACAATATTACCAACATCATGGCGGTGCCCAATCTGCCCACGCCGCCCGTGAGCCCCAAGCCGAAGAAGAAGCCCCCGCAGCAGAACGAAGATCTTACAATCAACATCACTTTTTACAAGAAAAACGGCGATAAGAAGCCGCCGTTTTCGTACGCGACGTTAATTTGCATGGCGATGGGCAAAAACGGAAACAAAATGACCCTCAGCGCTATCTACCATTGGATTCGAGAGAACTTTCTGTACTATCGGAAGGCGCATCCGAGTTGGCAGGTTAGTAGCTGCACACGTTGTTCGGATTAGTTTAGCACTGCTTTGCATTTTGATGTTTACATGGCCATTGGTTTGTTGCAGAACTCGATAAGACATAATCTCTCGCTGAACAAATGTTTCGTCAAAGTGGCGCGAAGCAAGGACGAGCCCGGAAAAGGTGGGTTCTGGCGACTGGATCTGGAGCGTCTGGAAGAGTCCCGCAAATCCAAGCGACGCTCGAGCCTCACGGTGCGCGAACCTCGACGGCATCAGCTGAACGGCCAGCCTGTTGGAAAACCGCCCAGCAAACCGCCTCGCAAAACAAAGCGGTATCGCCCGGCGAACAGCACCGGCGAGCGCAAGCACAACATCCTCTCGAACATCTCCATCTGCGGCGAGACGGAAATCGAGAACATCGACGCCTTCAACGGCGCCTCGAAGAAGCAAAAGACCGAAACGAAAAGTTCGCGAGCGTCGAACAAAAGCGCAAAAGACAGAAACACAAATTCGAGCCGCAACGCCGAGGCGATAAACTCGAACTCGAACTCGAGCGCCGCGTCGAACGTGGGCGAAATGGAGGAGAACGATGGGGGTGAAAAACTAGTGCCTTCGTCGATGCCCAACCAGGGGGTGGTCGCCGAACCAATCAACCCCATCCTACACGCGGGGAGCACCACCGGCGCCACGCCTACCGACGACGAACTGACGGGGCTGCTACTCGCGAACAACGGATGGGATGAGTGCCAGTTGGAACTGCTGGACTCCCTGCTCGATTCGCTGTAATGAAAAACGAGGTAGGGCCGCCCGCAGACAAAGCGTTCATGTACTTACAACCAACAAACCAAAACAAAATCTTACGTTGTAAATAGCAAGTCAACAACCAACCGACAAACCGGCGCAAACAATAACATTGAAATCATGTCAACAAATCGACCGTCGCGAGTCGTGCAAGAACAATAGACATCTACTAATTAGCGACTAATGTAAAAAATAACTGGAGTGGTTTTCTTGTGCCTTTTCGTGCCTTCTTCTTTCTTCGATATTTCGTTTGGGATTTTTTAAAAGTCGACTTTCTACCAAGGGATAACTAATAACTAATGTTAGCGTACTGTACCTAGGATTAAGGAAATTACTAACGAACTAACGAATATTAATGAAATGATTAACAAATTATTCATCTCGTGTGTGTACAAACTTCCGTCCATGTGCGTAGTTCTAAATTAAAATTGTTAAAAGCGGTGTCTCTATAGCAATACGTCAACAACATCTGCGTGGGCTGCAAAGACGACAAGTTGAACGTTGTTGCTCTCTTTTGCATTTTATGCAACGCGGTGGAGAGACAGGGAAAGATGATAACATACAGAGACTAATTAATCCGTCCAATATAACACATCTTCACTGTTTGATTGTTGCTACGATTATTACAAAAACATTAAACTTTAAGTGAATCGTGTTGTTTGCTCATCGCCGCGTCTTGTATGTAATTATTCAGTATTAATCAATTACTTGACAAAACTCAACGAAACGTATCTGAAGGAAATGCTACAAAAGGAATTATTCTTTGCTCAACAATGATCAAATCGAAGACATGGTGGCGACAACGCGGACAGAATGAAACAAGCGCAACGCGACTTGCTCAGTGTGTTAGTTGGTTAATTTCTCAAATTGCGACATTTTGGTACGCAGGCATCATTTTGTACATAGCGTTTCGATTTCGTTTGAATTGTGTTGAAATGCCGAAAATGCGAATGCGAGTAATGAGCATGGAGTGAGATCTCGGCGATCCTAACAAACAGAATGTTGTGAGAACAGCGGAGAACGTTGGACTTTCGTGAGAAACCAAAGATTATTAAGAATATTTTTCTAGTCGCAATCCTAATCATTATAAACGATTTATTTAAGGTATAAGAAGATGCGTATAATATATTCGAATCGATTTCGACTTTGAGTTTGATTTGAAGATTAGCGCGTAAGTAAGTTGTAATTCATTCGATTACTTCGATTCGTTTTTCGATTGTTGCTCGCGCGAATCGAAGCCATTTTGTTTTACGTTAGTAATATAAATCATGTGCCTGTAATAATAATATAAATTATTATCATTAACGTAGTGTTAATTACAAACGTATTCGTTTGCGAGTTTGGGACTTCGCGAGGAAGTGCGAGGCGACGCAAGGGATGTCGTTCGGACAAATCGCCCATTTGAAGAAGATTTATTACACAATTGAGAACCAACATCATTGTAAAAGTGTAACATATTTTTATGTAAAAATAGAAGTGGAATGCTTAAAGGCGTTGTTCGTTTCTTACACCTCTGTGTCCCTCTTCGCCACCTACCTTTATGTTTTAGGATGTTAGTGAACTTAAAATGCAAATGTTTTATGTTATGATAGGAAACGCGCGAAGCGGGCGAGCGATGGAGCATGCGGGTCGGGTAGGAAACATTTTTGACTCATATTGTTGATAAATAGAGGCAATTATTAAATAAAGTGACGAGGTGCAAGCGTTCGCCTCCATTGTCAAGGTTTATTCATCAATTGATACACTGCGAGGCATCTGGTGGTGCTGACGTGGCAGGCAAAGTTCATTGGAATCCATTTCGGAGTTAATTGGAAAACAATGTTTTCCTAGGAATGAACACTTCCAAAATGTAGCAAAACCCCGTAGAAAGCCACCACTCGTGTCGAATATGGTCGGACGCTAGTTCCGCGAGAGTTGTCACCATCGCGTTGGGGTTTCCGCTCGTCAAGTCCGGCATAGCAGATGCATCTGCAACGAACAATTTGCTCGTCCCTTTCACCCGGAAATTGTAGTCTAGGACAGTTCCGAGCGCAGCTGTTCCAATTGGATGGTAGATCGTCAGCGTGGTGTGTCGAATGAAACACTTCCAGTAGTCGTCCGAATCGTACAGGTGCCGACGACAAGGTGGAAATGGTCGAGAATCAAATTTGGCTCCTAGTCTTTGGAATGTCGGCGTCTCTATCATCTGCTGGCCAAACCGAATGCCTTTGAGTAATACTTCGAGGTCATCGGGATGATCAAAATAGTTAGGCTCCATTACCGGCGGTCGCGAGGGATCTGCCGAATCGATTGTTACAAAGCCCCTGCTCTTCGGGTGTAGGCATACTGCAATGAACATCATAACGGTATGGCTCTCGATGGCTTTGTAGTATTCGTCATAAATGCTACGCGTGAGTCCAAGTGTCTTGTACAAATGCGCACCCATATCTGTTGTAACGCCCAGCGGCATTGCCAACAGTTGAAAGTCCGGTGCAGACTGACGTCGCTTCTCGTCACAAGTTTGAAAATCCTTTTCCTTGCGCAATGTATTCAGCAAGCAGCCAAGATGGCCAATAATCATACCTTCGCATTCTACGCTCGTGAGAGGTCCAGTGCCCCCGAAGATATAGTCCAGGGTTACTTGAGGGTTGACAAACGTTTGACCGCTTATTCCCAATGAAGTGTTCAAATGGATCAGATCTAACCCAGCCCCGGGGTGATCTTGTAGATTCTTTCCGACTTCAGGGGAAGCTACAACCGGTCGAATTCCTAAGCCTTTCAACTGTTCTGGCTCACCCACCCCAGACAGCTGAAGTATTTTCGGTGTATTGAGGGCCCCACCGCTTAGTATAATACCATTACGGGCAAAAATCTCTTTGGTCATTCCAATTTTAGGCGAAACGACTATGACTGACGACGCTTCAAAATCATGCAGGAAATTAACCTTCCAAACCTCCGTTTGTACCACCAGGTGCAAGTTGGGCTTGTCATTTAATTTATCTATAAGGTAATGGCCCGTTGAATATCGCGCACCGTTTTTTATGTTCACTTGAGGATGGTCAAAGCCAGTGTAGAACGAATTCAGATCTCTCTTTGGTATGTTCGCTTCGCGAGATGCTTCCTCTATATGGGAACTTAGTTGGCTATGGTAGAACTCATCGGAAGCTATCAGGGGACCACCAGAACCATGCCACTCTGAAACATTACCGTTTCTAACATGTTGGCTGCGTTTCTTTTTGACACCCCACCTGTGTTATCCTTGTATTTTCCTTGTTGGTCCTCGCCGCGCTTCCAATAATATTTTAAAAACTCCTCCACCTTTTCCACACTTTGCATCGAATCTTCCGGGAACCATTTTGCGTAATCTTCCGGATGTCCCCGGACGAACAACATGTTGTTCAGCCGACCGGACCCTCCCACAAGCTTACCCCGAGGCCAATTGAACCGTTGGTCGCTCAGACTTAACCCGGCACTTTGTTGGGAAGTGGTCTGATAATTCCAATCGACGTGCGACAGCTGCAGATGGGCCAATGTCCCAGGAACATCCAAAACAGGACCACCCAGAGGTCCTGCTTCAACTAACAGCACGTCCAACGAAGCGTTTTGGGACAGTCGGTGCGCGATTACGCATCCCGCCGTTCCGGCCCCAACTAGAGTGATATTATGAATTTCTTACGAAAATGTTTAAACTGCGCCAGTTCTTACCGATAATATAATCATACACCTGCCGAATGTCCTGCATTTCCTTAACATTATTGCTGTTCTTGTAGGCCGGCAGCAGCCAACTCCAATCAAGATGTAAGTATATAAGGAAATAATAAAACCACGTGCCAAGCAGCAAAATGAAATACACTATTGAATTCATCTCGCCGCTGAGATTATAGCAACGATGCGCCCAACTTTCATTTAAATATGAGAACTTTTCGACTTTGTACATTGCGTCTACATCGCAACACCTATTTTTAGAATTACTGGGTTGAAAGGTTTCACTTATAACTACATTATGCCTACATCGATGCGCGCATTCATTGCGTATTTTGAATGTTATACTAAGATTAGCAGGAGACGCATTTCGTTCGTGTTTATTCAGGTTATGTACATCAAAATTTTATAAAGCGAGGTTTGATAAGCATGTTTCGACCTCTGCAACAAGTTTCTTTAAATGTGTGATGACTTGCCCAGTTTATAGCATTTGGAAGATAAGGTTGTGGCTGATAAGTCGGCGAACCACGGTACATCTCATCACGCACAACCGGCGACAGGCGTGTCCGTCGCGTTCGTTGTTAATTGAACAGGTTGTTCGCAAGGTTGGTTGCATATATAGGAGGCTTGTTCGGCAGGAAAAATGGTAAGTCAGCTAACGGAACTGAGATTTTGTGTTTCTCGGATAATTCTCGAATTATTGCAGGTGCTTATGTAATAAATTCGCAATGAAACAACAACGTAGATCGACATTCTGCTCTCAAAATGATCTCGGAACTTAATGATATTGTTCCAGGACAAACCAAACTAAGAAGGGGTATTTTCAAAAGCAGTCAAAATGTGTCGCCTTGCACAATAAAATAATCCTTCCCATTTTATCTCCGTTTGGAAAACGCACTATAAGGTCAATGTGCCGAACTAGAACTTCGCGTTGAGATTCAAATCGGACGGCGCCCACGATCAAGGAAATGTTAGAACCCGAATTATTATGAGGATCGAAGAACGAAGACTGTTACTATAAAATTGACTCGCGCATCACAACTCCCGGTGCTACCAAAAGTCCCGCGCAGGTTTAAGGGTATATTAGGCGATTTAACTGGGGTTGCACCTGCTGACAGCACTTTCAGTGAAAGTGGTCGGGAAAAAAGAAACAACAAACTTTCTCTATCAGCCGTTGTTTGCCTCCCTAATAAGCGCCGAAAATTGCATTCGGTCGCAAACTTCCAAGTGTACTTAACATCATCGCAAAATAAAACTTTTCCCTGCCGCCTTTTAATATTGACAGTGCTAATTGACTGCTCAGCATGAGCAACCGTCGGCTCGACGCGTACTTTCTATTCAAGCAACTCTGACGCCCGAGAGCCAGCGTCGTCTTCGCAGGAGGACAAATCGATAAACAGAAATTCGGTTCCCACCGCAACGCCCGAGCGAGAAAGCGAGACGCGTATCGAGTTATCGAGCTGACAAAAATAAAGCGGAAGAATGAATGAGAAACGGCATGCGAGGCGCAGCGAAAAAAGAAGCATACATATGAATCGTGCCGAAGCCGCCGGAGTCGCCGGTGCCGTCGGCTGGACGTCCGAGTAATGGGAGTAAATGGCACCGACGAGGACGCGCCGCGGCGAAGCAACGTCGCGAACAAAGACCGCCGAGATTCGAGACATGTAAAGTTAAAGTTTTAATAACGGTACTTTTTCCAATGTGCAGTAGTACGCGTATTGTGTAGTCGTGGTTTCAGTAGTTTATGCGTGTCTCGGGCGTCTTTTTTCTCCTCTCCGCTCCTTCTTCGCGCGTTTGTGGTTTCTTTCGCGGGCCTCTTCGCGTGCTTCCTTTCCTCCCTTCTTTCCTTCTGCCCGTCTGATTCCGCTTCATTTATCGCCGGCACCGCCATAGGTGATTATTGCCTCATTTTTGCTGCCTTGCCGTGTTAAACGAAAACGATTTTGTTTCAATTAGCGCGATCGCGAGAAGTTTATTGGGTCAATCTTGCTTTTCAGTCACGTGACGAGGAAACGTGTTTCTTGCGTGCGCACGATCTTCGCCGGAAAAAAGAATGAGTTTTGTCGGCACTAAAGAGCATGTAATATGTATAATCGAAACTTGCGATTGATTTCCGAAATGGACGCAAGACTTGATATGTTCCTCGCGATGCAATAAAGCAAACAGTAATGGCGACGCTATATAGTTAGCCTACATTCGCGGCCGAACCGCGGCGACCAAACCGAAGAGTCATGATTGAGCCGCGTTTGTTAGTTAAACAAGTTTCATGGCGGCCGTCTACGATGGCCGCGACATCGGGACCAGCGCTCGTGCGGTATTCATGAGCGCACAAAGGGCTGTAAATTGTGTTTCTCTTCTAGCTCGCGGAAAAATGTCGCGAGAAGAACGCCTGCGCGCAATGCTAATGGCAGCCGACGCCGTCCAAGACGTCGAGCGCTTTGAGGCAGTGTTAATGCCGCTCTTAGCGGCATGCACTCAAAATTAGACAAGCAAACACGACGGCTAAAAGGACAAGCTGCATCCATCCGAGGAGCGCGAAGAGAAACCTGCTTCTTGACGTTTTCACAGCCGGCCCGACATCGGAAGTCACTTTGCAGCGACACAATCGCCGGCGTTGCGGTTTATTGGCGACGATCGTTTTACGATTCGGTTTTTTATCGATTTATTCACCCAAATCCGTTTTCGCCGAGCACCGCGCGGCGAAACAAAAAGTCCTCCAGGCGATTCGAGCGATTCGAGTGTAAACAAAACGCGCGCTGCGGAAAATGGAGGAAGAACCGCCGCGCCGGTCGGCGACGTCGACGGCGACGCGCGCGCATCATTCACTTCTTCGCCTCTTCACTTCTTCCAGTTTTTCACACTCGCGAGCCGCAAGTTAACGAGTTCGGAGTTAACTCCATCGCGCCGCGACTCGTTCAGTCAGTCAGTCAGTCAGTAGGACTCGCTCGTTCATTCGTCCGTCCGTTGCCTTGTTAATTGTACACGCTCGCGCGCTCGCTCGCTTCATCATTCGCTAAGTGATCGCGTTAGTGCTTTCTTCGCGACGTTTTTTTGCGCTCCGCCCGAAAACAAACTTTTCGAGCCGACGCCGGAGCGTGTCCGACGGTTGCAGTCATTGTTCAGTGCCAGTGTGCGTACTCGTCGAATCGCGTTGGAACTTTTGAATGGAAGCGATGTTAACGCAAAGCGACAATTGATATTCGATCTATGATGGGTCTTTATCGATTGCGCACAAGACAAATGGTCGATACTTAAGTTCGCATTCGTCAAAATCGAATTCGAGCCGGACGTCGAAGAAGGAAACTCGGCGCGTTGCGATTTTCAAGTTTGGAGTTTGGAAGCGTTCCGGACATGCGCAAAATGGATAGCGCTTTATTCTTGCTCGTAAGTACAGATTTATTTGTTTAAACTGTCGCCGTCGCCGGCATTAAAAAGTGTTAACTAATGAATGGTGGCAAATAGTGAAAACGGCTCGATAAAAAGTGATAACTCCCACGGAGCACCGGAAGAAATGCGCGAAATGTGCAAAAACGAAAGGAAACTGTGAAAATTACCCACAGGTGCGCACAATGGCATTTTTTTGCATTTTCACTACATCCGTAACGAGCGTGGAACGTCTCCTGATAAACGTGTCAATGACATTTAGGAAAACGTTCGGTGGCTCGTTTGCCTTGTTTGTTGTTTGAACAAAAGCAGGCATACCAGAATCGTGTATAATAAGACCCCTCGGACTCAAGACACCTGGAGAGGCACATTTTACGTGCTCTAATTGTTCTCGACTGCTTAATTCATAACGGAATATCGACGAAATTTCGCATTTGAGGCATTCCCACTCGACCGTCCCGCGCGCGCGCGCCAAACTTTTATCGCCTCAATCTCGCCGTGCTCCGCATCGCTGGCTTAATTAACGCTCAAAATGGTTTTGCTCGTTCGCTTTGAGAATGACATTAATGCATGCTACCGACGCCCACGAGTGCTACTTGCCTAAATGCATCAAATTGTCCCCGGCGATCGTCGAATGCATGACTTTCTTCGCGCTCGAAAACGCACCGAATCATCGAAAACGCTTCCGAGCGGTGCTGATGAACTCTTTCTCGGATATATACCACAACCTACTATCCGGCGCTCGGCCAGCGTCGGCGTGTGATTCACGTGCCCATTCCGACCTTCGGCGTTCAAGGCCTACGAAAGTTTCCCACCGACGAAATCCGAGCGCAGGACCGGCGCGGGCGACGAAAAAGGCGAGGTGGAAGAAAAGGAAGGTGACAACGAACGAGCGCACCACATTCGGCTTATAAATATGATAATCACGCACGCGAGCATGAATGGGCGGCGTGCGGGAAAACTGGCGAAGAAGTGAGAAATGGAGGCGACGACGCGAGTTCAATATCAATATCAAGGTTAAGCGGCGAGTTAGCTTTCACTAAAAATCGGTCTTCGGTTCGGATGCGCACCTGCGCGACGGCAGGCGGCGGCACTTCGAGCCCCCGAGAAGCGCGCCGATCGAGCGTCGGCGAGCCGTCCGCGAAACGTCGCCGACAATGAGGACACCTCGCAACATTGTGGCCGCGGCTCCTCGGCGGTGCCTTCTCGAAGGAGCAGCGCGGTTCTTTCGACGTTTCGGTCATTGGCAGGACGGCAAAATTTACTTGCCGATGAACTACATGTCGATATCGACGACGAACGAGTCGACCGGCGGATTCGATTCTCGGGCTTGATACTCGACTCATGCAGAAGTGCAACTCATGTCTGCGCTGCTTCGCGGTGACACACTGACCCGGTTTTTCGCATAGCGCGCCGCGCGCTCGCTCATTCATTCTTCATTTTCTCGAGACACTCACGCACCTACATTTTAGAACAAACAAGTGCCCACCGCATTATAATTATATTCGCGTACGCAGGAACCTGCGCGACGTCGCTCCTCTGCCATTATTTCTTGCTAGTCGATGTCATGCAATTGTCTGTATAATTTCTCTTGCAGATTGGCGTTTCCCTCGTGTCTCCGACGATATCCTACGGCTTTGACTCGGGCACCGACCAAGGCGCTTGCGGCAAACCTGTGCGTGCCTCGCGGGCAATGAACAAGCCGCCTTGTGACTTGGCCAAAGAGAGCTATTGCACGTCGGCTGGTAAGCAGTACCCCTGGCATGCCGTGCGCAGGTTCATCAGAGAAAATCAGGGATTGATGAGGAGGATGTATGGAGATGAACGACATCTCGCCGTGCTGAAAGCCGAACTCCACAACGAAGTGGAAAAGGACTATGACTTCGACGAGGACTACGAAGCGCCCGCGTCGTTTTACCGCCAAGCGCCAGAGAACGAAGATCTCTATCAAAACGGCGACTTCAAGACCCGGTACTCCAAGCAGGACCATGTGATATTCGACGACAATGAGTTATTTGACGAAGCCCGCTACATCCACCAGCAGGACCGCAAGGAGGAAATCATCCTTAACACGAAATTCGTGTACAGCCAAGAACCGGGGATGCAAATTAAGTTGAAGGAAGTCCTCCAAGCACCAAAGTTCACGCAGAAACAACAGAAAGACGACGTTAAACCCGATCCGTCCGCGGCGCAACCCCAAGAGCAGGACTATGGCAAAGGGCCAGTTGATGTTCTCGATGCTGAAAACGTTACTGCGTCTCTCGGGAGGAATCAGACTTCTACGCCGAGTGAGGCATCTCCGGGGTACCAGGGAAAGCACGGAGGGCTGAAGGAGTCCAGCAACCAAGGTCCACATGGCACCGCACATAATGAAAATACTCACGTGAATGGCAACAAAGAGTTTGCGACTCCAACTTCGACGACCTCCCAAGCCACCAGCACAGAGGAAAGCGTACCGGCCAAGGAGAGTACCACCTATAAGGAGGATGTTATGAGACCCAGCTCGTACAAACCAGACGTCTACGAAACGAGCGCCACTAGCGCAGACTACGAGGAAGAGACAACCACGCAGGAAACCTACGACCAAACCGAGACTTCGGACAAACGACCTGTGGGCGAAATGCTCTTCCAGGATTTCCAGGAGAGCAATAACAAGCCGCCGCATAAAGACTACAATTACAACAACAAACTGCGCGGAGTGTAAGTGCGCCATCCCACGATACTGCGATAGCAAAGCCTCACGCTTAAACTCTACCCTGTTACAGAAATGCCTGCCCCGTCAAGGAGGAAGTCGTCGCGCCTTTCTGGGCCAACAACACGCGAGGCGAGGTCCTGGCTCTGCTCAACCTGTATCCGTTCGAGCAGTACGTCCACTGGGAGAAATGCACCTACGAACATCGTCAGATGTACTGCCGAGAAGGCTGCCGCTGCGAGCAGCAGTACCGCCTCCACAGGCTCCTCGCCTACGATCCCAACAACGAATGTCGGGGCATCTTCTCCGACTGGTTCCGCTTCCCTTCGTGCTGCGTGTGCAAATGCTACGACATGCCGGCCGAGTTTCGCGTCACGTCGCGCAGCCCGCGATTCAAGAAGGAACCGGAGAGGAAGGAAGAGAAGCGCGAGAGAGAGAAACCGAGCACATGGTTCGCCAAGAAGAAACTGAACCTGAAGCGCTTCAACTAACACTAGCTTTACAGACACTTTGGAGGGACATAATAACCATAAGGCTCGTGCTATTTTATTACGATTAGTTACAATTCATTAGAGACGACGGCGGACGATGCAGAGGCTTTTAGAGAAATGCGTGAAGCGAGTTAGGAGGTGGACGCTTTAGTTTTACTTATTGCGGTTGCGAAACACCGCGAATTACTGAGTTTTAAGCATAGTTATTATCGCTACGAGATATTTATTGTATATTACGACTATAGCTGTTACTTGTACTATAGACTAGTACTCATATTTTGTATATTTTTGTTGAAAGTTTTTATTGATACGTTAAAATAAATAAAATAAACTTATAAGACGTACTCACCGTTCCGAACGTGAACGAAGAATAAAATCCAAGGGAAGTAAAGGATGAATCAAAACGTGTCGCATTTGTTATAAATTACAGATTTTTCTTTCTTTGGAAGATACTATAAACCTTTAACCTAATAAATCAATAATAATTATAATATATAAAACAATCACTATTAAAAATACATAATATACAATATAATATCGTTAAATATCGTGTTATGATAAATAATCGTTTTCTCCTCATTAACATTTACGCGTTTTTTGCTTCGTTATGTAAAATATCAAATTGCTGCGTTCCGTTCTGTTTAATAACGAGACTACCACGCCGGGCTGAATTTAGGCCGCGTCGTCTTGAGGTAAATAATCACAACCCTTTTGTAATTGTTCCGCTCCTTTTGATTATATTGTCTGGACGTGTTCGCTGGAAGCAGTTAAACGCGGAACGCGTCGCGCGAATTCAGCCCGCGCCCACACACTTTTGACATTAAAGAGAAAAACGTTACGAAATCACAGAAACGTAAAATAAAATAAAAAATAAACAGAAACAAAACAGAACAACGTAACAATTACATGTATACATATACAAATTACTCACATCACCTAATGATTACAGTCTGCGCTGGCCGACTGCGGGGACTAACGCGTTTCCGCAGACGCTCATCGCAAAAGTGCTAAATATTCGATTACTTTTTGTTTGAGTCGACGGGGAAGTGTTTTGTTCGTCTGCTTATAATTTCTACTCGGAGATGTATTGCTACGCCTAACGTCCGCTTAATCGCGTCGCTATCAATTAGAAATGTCTCGTGTAAAAAGAGCGTCCAAAAATCTGTGTAAACGTCGTAAGAAATCGGACAAAAATTCCGCATCCGCATGAATCGGACGTCAATATAAAATAGTCGCTTGTTATACTTACTTAGTTATTGTTATCGTCGAGTAAGATCGCGCACGCGCGATTGTTTGATGTTTGTTTTTGCGCTTGCTTAGAAAGTGATGATTGATACTAGCCGCTCAGACGGGTACCCACTGACTCTTGCTGTGCACAGAGTCGATCGCCGCTTTGACTTGTGTGCTCATGTAAGTGACATTCACGCCGGCGGGTATAACAGCTGCAATGCGACAGGCGGGAATAAAATGCGTAAACATTCGTCGAGCTTCGGGCGGTCCAAACTCACCAGTGATAAGGTGTCGATACTCCGTCTCGAGCTTCTGGCAGTGTTCGTACATCTCCTTGGCCGCCTTGCCGGATAATTTGTCCAACGAGAAGCGCGTGTCTTTTATCTCCTTGATGTGCTTCGTGCTCTTGAACTTAATCAACAGCACGATCGGATAGATCTGATGGCGATGCAGCTTTTCAACGCACGATATTGGTATGTCAATCATACAATGGTGTTGCTGCAAGTGCGCGCATTTCCGTTATTAGTTTAGTTGCACGAAGTAATTCGTAGGACGAGGCTTACCGAGATGCAAATTTGTTTAATCGCCGCCACGGTGGTGCATTCAAAATAGCTTCCCTTGCGCTTGTAGTCTACGATGATGTTATCGTTGATTTCCTGCTCGAGTTGCACCTGGTCGTGGCGAATTTCAATCGCACACTTGCGGAACTTGTCGGGGAAATCGACCGCGAGCTTTTCGACGACGCATTCGGCCAGAGGACCCAGGACTAACACGGGACGAAACTCGGGACCTTCGAAAGTCGAACGTTTATTACTGCCGCTAAAAATGTGAGCAGAGTAACTCACAGTCAAGACGTTCGACGCGTTGGTAGGAGCACAGCGACAGGTCTTCGTGTAAGGTCCCATTGTCGGAATACCATCCCGACGAGACGTTACTAAAAGATGCCAACTCCTTGGAATCGCGAGAGCCGCTGCGTTGATGTTTCTTGCGTCGGAAGAAACTGCGCCTGGCCGACGTGGAACCGCGTGATTCCAAATCGCCGCTGCTACGACGCAGTAGCAATTGCTCTTCAACCCTAAAGACAATGGAAGTTTAACAACAACCAGGACGGCTGGCCAGGCGAAGACCTACTTGTATTTAGAAGGAATAATTCCCCATTGCATCGATGGATGCCCTTCGCTGTCCAGCTTCCACGCTAACCAATGTCCGGGATTTCCTCGAAACATCGTGTTGTCCACGTAGAGAATGTCGTCCTTGTGGAAATACAACTGATCGCTATCCGTCAAGTCGCTGCCGCTCCTATCAAACCCACAACGAACGTACAAGGAATCGCCCGGCTTATCTTTTATCTCGTTGTAGCGATCGATGCGGTAATGCGCGAGCACCGTGACTTTGTCGGCGGGCTTAGCAAGGATATACGCCGCTTCTTCGGCGGTTGCCACTCTCAAATCGCTGCCGTTATATTCAAGTATCTGATCGCCGGTTCGAAGTCCGGCGTGTTCGGCGAGCGAATCGCGCTGCACCGAATGAATAAATATTCCTACTGCGTTGCCGCCGACGAGAGAGATTCCCAGATTAGACGTCTTGTGCGTCTCGATATACAAATAACGCGGCTCGTCTTCGTTCGACACGGTCGACTTAGCCTTGCTGCTGCGCGACGTGCTCTGCCTCTGCTGCGAATCTCTGTTCGTCTGCTGCAAACTTCTTTGATTCGCATTGCTTCCGTTCAAACTCATGCTCTTCCTATTCTCTTTCGGAGAGTTGCACGGAGTAGGCTCCGCACTACTGCTGCAGGAATTCTCCTCGGAGCCGGAGCCCTCCTCGATCTCGACGAATTTGTCCGGGGAATGCACCAGCATCGTTATGGAGTTGCCGCACTGGCGCAAAACGTTCGCCGCCAGGTCGTACGTGGCGTTGCGCATGTTGATTCCGCACACCTCGAGCAACTGATCGCCGATCTGGAGGCCCACCCGGCTGGCCAGGCTGTTCTCGTTCACGCTCGAGACGAAAATGCCACCGCCGTCGGGACAGTTGATTTGAATGCCCAGCGGTTCGTTTGATTTGTCGATGTGGACCTTCCGCAACTCGCCAGAGAGTTGTTTCTGCGACCACCCGTACTGGGGGACGTTGCCTCTCTTCGCCCCGTTGCCGGGACTCAAGATCTCCACGTTAAAAATCGGACTGCCGCGTTCGGAGGTGCGCTCAATGGAGCCGGTGCTTATTTTCCCGGTAGAATTCTTTGAGTTGACCGACGGATTGCTCGGGATGCGGAAGCGCGGGTCTTTGCCTTTGCGAGGAAAGGTCCCCGCATCGAACCCGCCTGGCGGATAATACTCCCTGGAGTCGCGCATTTCGCGATCGAGTTGGGAGTGCTGCGACGAGATCGTGCTGATGCCGAGCATGGGACGCTTCTGGACTTCGACCGACAGACTGTGGATGTGATAGTTGAGGGGATTGTAAGCGGGCAGGTCATACCCGACGCTCTCCCTCGAGTGCGAGCTGTTGGTGCTCGCCAAATGTGGATGCGGGTGCGGATGGAACGGGAAGGGAACGCGCGGAGCGAACAGCGGCGATTGCATCCGCGCTTGGTGCATCGCAATATCGTGATGGAGGAGACTCTCCCGCTCCGAATCGGAGCTGTACTTCGGGAGCTTGCTCGAGTTGTGCGCGTAAGCCCGCGGAACGTAATATTTCAATTCCTTGTCGCCGATGCGCGGTTTAATCGGGACGTGAGTAAAGTCCAAAGAATCGTCGCTTTTCATATTGATCGACAGGCGGTTGCGACGAATCTTCTCGTACGAGTCGTTGCCGAAGCCGCTGATTACGCTCGAGTGCCGATTCTGGGGGTGTGGCAGCGGCATGGGGCCGTGATTGGAGGACTCGTTGGAAATATTCGACATGGTGGACATCGTGGATCTGTTGATTATCGCGCTGCTCGTGTTGCGAATTTGCGCCGCGGTCGAGAGCGCGCTAGGGTTGTCGAAGATGTACTCCTCTCCCTCGGTGTTGCTGATCAGGAGAGACAGAGGAGGACGTTGCTTCGTGCGATTTATAACCGTTCCGACGGTCGGCGTTGTGCCCAAGATCGTCGCTCTGGTTTTCGGCCAAGTGCCGCCGTTCTTCCCCTGCAGTCCGCTCTCCTTGCGATGCTTCGGGCGCTTGAACGTCGACGAATTGTTGGGCTGGACGTGCACGTCCAGAACGCTATCCAACTCGGCAATGGCCTTCTCGTGTTCGTAGTTGCCGTTCAGGCCGATATCCATCGAACTGATGTCCTCCATGGCGCTCGCCGGCGAGGAATACTTCTTCTTGTCCTCGATGGTGCGGTTGCGGTCCTTGGAGTGCCGACGGCCGCGCACCAGGTCAAACTTTTCGCGCAGCCACGCGTGACTCTTCTCTTGCGCGGACTTGGCTCGATTGTGATCGACGGTGAGTCGACTGGAATTCGTGCACGTGTGTCCGCCGCTCGAATTCGACGAGGGATACGAACTCGGCTGGCTGTAATAATGGAAGTCCTCCGTCTGCGAGCTGCGGTTCTCCTTCTTATAGCGTTGGACGGGAATGAAGACGTTGGTGTTTTCGGGATCCAGGTAGGACATCTTCAACGTGGTGATCGTGATCGAGTCGTTTCTGTCGTTGAGAATCCGCATGGCGTCGTGAATGGCGTCTCGGCCGTCCATTGACTTATTGTTGACGCGCAGCACGCGATCGCCGACGACGAGACTCGTGTCTTTGCCCGCCAAACTTCCCTCGCAGATTTTGCTAATGTAAACGCCCGATTCCAGCACGATGCCGTGGCTAACGCCGGCCGGCAGCTTGGCGGTGTGCACCCACCGCGCGACTTTAGCCGGCGGCTTCGCGTGCAGGTGATTGTCGGGCGTTTGCGGCGTGTTGGGCGACGTGGGCAAGGAAGAATTGTTGCTGCTGACGCCCGACCAATTGTTTCTACGCCTGCGACGCACCAGCAAGTGCACGATCGGCGTGCTCGACCGGATCGCGTCCATGACGATGCGCTTCGTCGTGTTCGTGCAGTCCACGTTATTGACGCGAATGATAATGTCGTTGATCCGCAGCTTGCCATCGGCCACGGTGCCCTTGGCGACGTCGGCGACGTAAACGTCGTGATTCGGATACTGCGCGTTCTCGATGCCGCCGCCCAGATCGAAGCCGATGTCCTTGTCGCCGGACAGCCCCGTCAGGTCCATCTCCAGCGTCTCCGTCTCCCACTCCTGCATGTCGCTGTCGATGGCGCTGTCGTGCGAGTGATTGTGCGGCAGGAAGCCCTGATTCAGGTTCGTCTCCTTCTCCATGTGCACCTCGAGCGTCTCCTTCAGCGTCTTCACCTCCTTGAGCAGCTCGTTGCGGTGCTTCTTGATCGCGTCGGACTCGCGCAGCGACTCCGCCAGCTCCGACACGGCGCGATCGCGCTCCTTGCGCATCTTGTCGCACAGCGTCCGAATGCTCTCGCGCTCGAGGACGATCTTGTCGCGCTCGGAGAACGCCCAGTCGCGCCGCCCCTTGCTCACCTCGGCCTCCTGCAGCGCCTCGGTGAGCTCCAGCTGCGTCTTGTCCAAGCTCTTCCGGAGACTCTCCAGCTCCTGATTGGCCTGATCCAAGTTGTCCAGGCGCTGGCGCTGCGAGAAATTGGCGACCTGGATCTCCTTCCGCATGGCATTCTCGCCCTGCGCGTTGTTGCTGTTCAGCGGCGACTTCAGCACGTTGTCCTCTTTGGTCGTGTACTCGCCGAACTTCTCCCTCAGATCGTTGCACTCCTTCAGGGCTTTGTCCCTGTCGTGCAGCGCGGACGCGATCTCTCTGCGGAGCGACTCCAGCTGATTGTTGAGGCTTTGCTTCTCTTCGAGCAGATTCTTGTTGTCGGTCTCGAGGAGCTTGTTTTGATGCTTCGCCTGCGTCAGATCGTCGGAAAGGCGCTCCATTTCTTTGTGAACCGTGTCTCTAAAACGTCGCCAACAACACATATTAGACACGAACCAAAAGTGCACTCGCAAGAAGAATGAAATAAACAAAAAGAACGTTTCTCTCTCTCTATCTCTCGCTCTCTATAAACGGAAGTTTAGCACATCATTTGTAGCATGCATAGCAAATGTTTCCACTTCCATGAGCACGAAATAATGAATGCCTTGTGCAACAATTACGCATTTTCGATGTTCGCGGCTCTTGCTTCATTTTCGACGTGAATCATGCAATACTTGTCGAATTGCCGGTGGTAATTAGCATTTCTGGATTATGCACATGCATTAATTGCTCGTATTTGGTAACAAAATTGAGTAACGGCTATTATTCCGACCAAGTTACTTATGAATGCAATTACTTTATCTTAATACGAGTTTTGCATAGATATTAGTAGGAAAACGTTAACAAGACGCATGAAAAACGTGGGCCTTCAGTTACCTTTCAGACATGATCAGATTGTATTCCGTCATAGTGGCGTTCCGCTCCTCCGTGAGCCTCTGGACTTCTTTGTTGGCCTTCTGCCTGAAAGTCATGCCCTGTTTGACCTCTTTAACGGCCTCGTCGTATTTCTGCTGAGAGATTTGCAACGCCTCGCGGAACTTATTGCAGTCGCGTATTAGTTTGTCCATTTGACTGTAGGCTTTGGTGATTTGTTGTTTCAGGCTCGCCACGTCGCGCAACTAAAATGTTCGTCATCATAAAATCGAATGGGTTAGGTGAATTGATGAAGAACGCGAAATACGAACCGAATTCGTCCTCTCCTGGTTGACCTCCTCGCACTGCTTGCTGAGGCACTTGTTTTCGTCCTGGGCCATCTCCAGCTTGAGCATGGTCTGCGCGTGGGACTCGTCGAGCTCCTCGTAGCACTTGCGCAGATTGTCGAAGTCGATCACCTGGGTGGAGTCCATCTTCGCGTGGTGCCGGTAGTAGTCGAGCTCCTTCATCGCGTGCGCGAGGCGCGCCCGCAGCGTGATGGACTCGGAGTTGGCCTTGTCCAACTGCTGCTTCAAGGCCTCGTTCTCGCGATCGCGAGACGAGCCCGAATTCAGCGAGTAGTTGCGCGACAGCGTGCCTGAAACACGCGGCGACGAATGAGCGCCGATCGGCGTGGGGCGCGCGCGCGAATCTATCGGGGTGCACTTACTGTTTCCCGGTGCGATATCGTTGTTCGTTGCCATAATTCGACTGCGGGCCGTGCGCGAAGGCGGGCGCGGAGGAGCGGAGCGTGAAAAAGAGAAAGTCGTTTCATAACAATGCGAAAACGATCGTGGCAATCGCGAGCGCCTCGGCGGGCGCGCGGCCGGGGGCGGCTCGTCGGGGCGCGACGACGATCCGCGGCGGCGGCGGCGGCCGCGGGATAAATAAACAGGCGAGCGCCGACGCGCTGTTTATTTATCAGCCCCCCGGACTCGAGCCCGCGTTACCATAGATACACAACGCGGTGGCGGCCAGCTCGGCGGCGGGCGCGAGTCGAGCCTTGCGGTACTTACAATCAATCCGGGCGGCGGGTCACAGACGAACAATAACGGCGTAAATAAACATAATCGGCGCGGGCGAGGAACGAAAAACGCGACGGTGTTTCTACGAATACATGTCGTCCACCATGTTGACTCGTTGACTTCTCGCTCCAACCCAGCGGCGCGCCGCGATTGGCCGCCGATGA
Organism: Ecitodaemon sp. MM-2014; assembly: GCA_030557295.1. Taxonomy (NCBI): domain Eukaryota; kingdom Metazoa; phylum Arthropoda; class Insecta; order Coleoptera; family Staphylinidae; genus Ecitodaemon; species Ecitodaemon sp. MM-2014. The sequence continues at coordinate 7,710 of JARRAA010011998.1, read as the reverse complement.
TTCGGCCGATTGCGAATGTCAAAACGACGTCAGCATTTTTTTCCGGATAAATCGACGCAGTTTTCGCAATTTTCGTAACATTCGAACATTAGTTTCGCTTTGTTTTGCGTATAAATTGATAAATCATGCTCTAGATGTTTTTGCTTCCGGTTCCTTTGCTCTATAACAAACGTATTGTTTGATGACATTGAATGACATTGAAGAAATAGTCTTATTTGCAATGCCTGCAAAGTTAGAAATATAGTTTGTTTAATTTGATTATATCGATAATTGTTATCTACAAAATGCTTCGTTAAATATTGTGAAAATGATACGAAAGATGTGAAACTGACAATGTTGCGTTTAAAAAGATGCGGAGCCGAAATGGAAGCGATGAACCGGTAGAGGGCGTCTCAGTTGTTTGCGCATGCGCGCGGCGTGCCGAAATCCAACAGGTATTTGTCGTTGTCGTTTGTTAATTGTTGTTGTGCGGCGGCGTTGTGTTGTGTTCGGTTTCCGTTGACATTCGTCCGTTCTTTGATTTAATGCGCGCCTAGAGGATCCGTCCGCCGTTGCAGTTTATCAGCGAGAGGCGAGGTGAGTGGCCGGGCAGATAGCGCGGCCAGGTGGCGGCCGTTGGGCGCTCGTTGGCCGCGGCCGGCGGTCGCTGGCGACACCGATTTTGCATACGTATCCGACGAGGCGTTCGCATGACTAATCGCGCCGTATCGCCGCCTTCTAGGAGCGACCGGGTGCCAGAGCGAGGATGCCGACGCCGCTAGCGCACATGGAGCAGAACAGCAACGAGATAAAGGCGAAGATCGCCTACAACGGCGAGATTCTCATCATCTACATCGACCAGAACATCACGCTGGAGCAGCTGTGCGCGGAGATGCGCCAGATCTGCCGCTTCGGCCCCGACCAGGTGTTCACCATGAAGTGGGTGGACGAGGAGGGCGACCCGTGCACGATCTCCACGCAGATCGAGCTCCGCGAAGCCATACGACTGTACGAGATCAATAGGGACTCGGAGCTCACCATACACGGTAAGTGCGCTTGAAGGTGCTCCCCCCGAGGTGGTTGGCATTTGTTTGTTTGGCGCGCCGAGGTTATGTCGGTTGCCGTGGAGGCGCGGGTTTGTTTACATCGCGACGGGGATCGCGCCCTCTGGGCGGCGGGCGGCGCGCTATCGATTTTCGCGGCGCGACGGGCCCCGGAACGTCAGTGGCGGTAGTGTGGCGAGCGCGTCGTGCGAAACGTCAGGGCGTCGCGACGTCGACTACCAAACGTTGCCCGAACGCGACGCGACGCACGAACGCCTTCCCGCGAACGAGACAATCACAACCGGACGCTTCCATACCCGCGAGAGTGCAATCCGCCCCTGGTCGGCGTCGGGGCGCCGCATCGCGCCGAAGAGCGACAACGCCTACCCGCGCCGAAATAATGTGGAATTGATCCGCGCGCCGCGACCGTCTTGCGCTCCTCCTCGACGCACACGAATCCCTTGCTTCCCCCAGCCCTCCCCCTCGACCCCGACGTCCGGCCGCGGCCTGCGAAGCACCCGCCAGCTGCGGAATGGCCTGGGGATACTGGAGCGCGACCACGCTGGGCGATCGCGGGCGCTCGCCGCGTCGCAACCAGAAGAACGGCAATGCCACGCAGCCCCAGGGCGGCGGCGGCGGCAACGAGCGCAGCGCGGCTTCCTCGGAGCGCGCCGAGCGCCCCGAGCGGCACGCCGCCAGCCACAGCAGCAACTCCAGCAACGGCTCCAGCGCCTCGACCAGCGCCGCGCTGCTCGACGACCTCGCCGCGCAGCAGCAGCACCATCCGCACCACCAGCCGCCGCCGCAGCAGACGCCCGCCGCGGCGATGGCGCTCCACCACCAGCAGGCCGCGCACGCCGCGCACCAGCACCACCAGGCGTACGCGCCCGGCGCCCACCACTCGCAGCTGCCGCACGCGCCCTACCACCACCACCACGACACCACCTCCGGCTCCGAGTTCGACCTGGAGCCGAACCTCTCGCGCCGCCCCTCGCTGGACCTCAGCATCGGCGGGCCGCAGGGCGCCGGGCTCGCCGGCATCATCTGCTCGGCGCACGGCCCCAGCTCGCGCACGGGTACGTTGTCGGCGGGTAACACGCTCACGCGCGCCGGCAGCCGCCACACGGCCGTCAGCAGCGTCGATTACGCGGTGCCGCATCATTTGCATCAGCATCATCTGCATCACGCCGCTTATGTCGAGTATCATCATCAGGCGCAGCTCAGCTTTTCTGACGATGATAGCAGCTCGGAGCCTGGCTATGCGACAGGTAAACTGCACGGTGTGCCTCGTTTCCTTCTGTTCTCTGCTTCCGCCCCCTCCCGACCTTGGCGGGCGGCCCGCGCGGACGGCGCCGCGTGCCAAAAATCCGGGCGAAATCGAACCACGCCATCTCGCCTCCGGCCCCGGCCTCGGGAGGGCCGCCGCTCGCGTATGCATGGCGGCTTTTATTTATAGTGCGGCGCATATTGCTGCCGCACTCGATTTATCAACGGGCCTTAAGTTTAGAATCCTAATGACCTTTTCCACCCCCACCGGCTGCGGTGGCAAGCTATATTTTCGAATTGTCCACGTCGCGCCGGCGATATGATATCTTCGTATCGCGCCGATCTGCATTTATTTATGTTTCTGCTTGAAACGCGCGCATAAAACGCGAATACGCCGAGAACGACGCGCACCCGCGCGCAGTCCACGGCGCGTTTTAACTGCGCGCCATGCCGCGACCCGGTTAAACTTTGCCGACCTGTGCTGCAGCGTCGTAAAGCGACGCGCAAATGCCGTTTCCCCGTCGCGACAAAAACTAAGCGCCCGAATGTTTGGCGGCGCGTTTCTTTAAGGCGGCATGCCAACGCCGTCGCAGGAAAGCGCCAATTACGCGTGCATTATTTATTCGGCGTGCGTGCGACCCGCGCGCGGCGTGTTATGACAGTTCGCGAGGAAGTTTATTTAAAGCGCGTCGCGCGCGCCGACGAAGAAATGGAAGTGGGAAGAAAGTGTCGCACTATGTCGAAAAAATCGCGTGCCGCCAGCGAATTAATCTACGAAACTCGCCCCTTTTTTCCGCGGCTCGCCTTTCGCAGCCGAGCGCGCATAAAACACGCCGGACTACAGTGGCTCTCGCCGCCGCGCGAAAAAACGCAGCGCAATTCGGAACGCCGACGGCTAAGCACGGATTTGTTTAGGCCGAATGCGCACGTTTCGTGACTTCACGCTTGAAACAATGGCCGCGGGCGCATATTCGACGAGAAAACAGTATCGGGGGAGGCGTAAAGGTTCACTTCCAGAAAGCTGCACCTTAACACACGTCGACCGCGGTCGCTTAATGCATGCCTCAATCAATGTCTTGAACTTTAACCATCTTCCTGCGATTGCTGTCCTCCGAACACAATTCGTTCGTCCGCATGCGCTCCGAATGTTGACACGAACTAGGTCGAAGCGTGCCAATATAAATCGTTGACCAAGACTGGCATCCCCCGGCTGCATTATTTCGTCGCTGCAGGGACGTCGCGGCGCGTATTAAATATTAATTGCTGGAAAAGCGTCGGCCGCCGCCGAAAATGTCATGCCGGCGCCCGGCTGTAGGACAAGTTGGAAAGTTGCGTCCGAATTACGGGACGCGGGCGCATTGCGCAGCGACCGTGCTTCGCCGTAAAAAGGTGACGGCGCGAGTTTTCGCTTGATTAAAAAGTTCGCTCGCATTGGGTGTGCAGGCGCGCGCGGTTCGGATCCGCGCGATTGGCACATCTCGCGACTGACATCGACGCGCCCGCCGCCACCCCCGGTCGCGCCGGGCATGAATACACAATATGTGCATTAGCGGCGTTCGCGCTCACGGGCGCGCATGCATGCTTTATTGTTATTAATGTTTTTGCTCGGGGTGCTTTAACTGGGGCACGTCATGCTTTGCCACGAAGACAACTCGCCGTCCGTCTGTTCAGCATATGTCTCTGCGCGGTGCACTTCTACCATAGAGAAAATGAATCCTGCAGTTGACTGGAGGTGCCCTTTAAATGTTTTATGATTGGCATGCCAACGATTTAAATGTTCGCAACTATAGACCATTCCAATCCAGCTGGCCAGAGCTCTATGATGGGCAAGCAAACTAACCAAGAAAAGTTTTGGTGACGCTCGGATCAGTGGCGCTCTAGCGCTCAACGTGCTCTAGTTGTTTGGACCACTGGAAAGGTTTGTTATTGTTTGCCCACCGTGGGCACCAAAGGCACCGATCTCCACTCAAAAATGACGTTCTGGCAGAACGTCAAAGTGGTCCATTGGTGCCGCATCTAGAATTCCCTGTCAGGAGATTTTGCATTGAGTGGACGTGCTCTGTGTTTGCCTCTGTCCCTTTAATGCCTCCAGTAAATGACAGCACATTCATTAACTCTATAGACATTTATTATTTGTGGTCGTCGTGGATTTCTAGTATAATAAAGTCATGTTTTATTATAATTTTCTCGTTTATTTTTTTCTATACTTATGTTTATTTTGAACTGAAGAATGGTTCTCTAATCATTCATAAATTATATGTATGTATATCATGTTGGTGTACATGTGAAGCATGCACTTTTCCCATTTGGAAAAGGTCTGTAACTAGTTTAAAGCTATCTGATTGTGAGTACTTAAAGTAAAAACCCTAAGGAATCTGCTGACAAAGATTGAATTTGAAACATTTTGCCAATCTCTGCCAACAGACTCATTACAATGGTTTTTACTATATTTCACCTAGCAAAATGCACTGGAATCTTCTTATTCGATATGACATCTTTGCTAGAATCTACGAGATATCGGAAATGCAATTAAGATACTTCTTAAAAGATAGATTTAGTTTATTGTTAGTTTTGCTTTGTCCAGACTCGATTAAAACGCGACGACGAGGAGAAATCTTGCCTCGCAAAGCGAAGTTCAATTGTTCCAAGTAAGTTTTTCTTCGTTGTCAGTTTAGTGTCGCTAGAAAGTCCTAGATGACGCACAGTTTAATGACACTTTAATTCCTGAATCACAGGCGGCAATGTTTACCTCATTCGTTTCGTTTAAATCAATACCGGCCACTCATACTTGATAAGAAACACTGATGCTCGAAGACATGCCTTATTATATATGTTGCTAGACCTTTCTTAGATCTCGTTATTTTCAACTCGAAAGCGCCAAAAGCAAACCAAAAAACACTCCCTCGAGTATGCTCGACTAGAAAAATTTGCTCTCGCCGTAATTATGTCGAAGGCGGCGCGCGATCCGCGCGCGTTTTCGTGGCGCTTCTGTAAACAAAACGCACGGCGCCGCTCGCGATAAGACGCTCTCGCAATAAATACCTGCCGCTGGCGGAGATAACGCATATCGCCCGTATCTCTATTGTGCGCGAGGTACGTTTTCGAATTTCGACGCGTTTTTCGCTCCCGCGGAGCACAATGCCGCGCCATCGCCGGCGCGCGTGCATTCGATACCCCGGATACTTCGATGCTTCGATTTGCTATTAATAACCGCGAGGTGTGCACGCGCAGATTAGCGCGTTATCGCGATAGCGGCCGGCGGCGACGACTTATCGCAATCGCGATTAATAAAATCGACGATGGGGGCAGGGATGGCAGTCGACGGCTGCTCAGTCGATGCCGATAGATTCGTGCGCGCCGCGACCGCTCCGAGCGTGCGTGAAATCTAAGTCAAAAAGTTGGAATTCAAATCGAAATCGTGTTTGGCCTTTTTGCGACGGAAGCCATGTCGATATGGAACGACTTGTGGTCGTACTCCTGGGTGCAGTCGAACGCTTACAATTGCGACCCGTCGGGATTAGTTCTGGGCGTAGTCGTGCACGGAGGTAGAGATTTTTCGCCGCATTTCCATCATTCGGCCGAATAAAGTATCGCCGCGTCACGGGCAATTGAAAAAGTTGGGAAAGGCCTTCGAAGCTGATCGTAATTTTATTTTATTGACGCGATAACGATTGAAAACAATGCATGCGATCGATGCTCGAAAACTTCAGTGATTCATACGTTTCGCTCCCGTACCCGAGCCGGTTTTTTTCCCCGATAATATTGCACTGACTAATGCCGAACTTTAATGCATGGGCTTTTATTTCGCGACAATGTGGAAAGTCCCTGCAATGCGCTTCGCGTTCGAAAGCGCTAAAACAATGACGGAAATAGGCCAACGCGTGCAATTCGAAGTCGAAAATTGCGCGCGAACGTTAGGCAGCGACTGATGATGATGGCATGCCTCATCGTCCTGGATTGCACCCTCGCAGCTCGAAGGCTAATGATGACTTAATGCCGATTCCGGCGCAGGAGCAAATTGCCTCTTTAAACCAGCAGATCTAGAGATTCGCGACTTCACTTAATTCTTTCGCGCAAACAAATCGCTGTCGATGCGCCCTAGCTATTCGTTAGTTTCTCGGACGTCGCGATTTGTCACCGAAATCGCATTGTCCCTTTAATATATTTCATGTGTTCCGGTATTTATGTGCGGCTTGTCTGTCGGCTCGCGACGTTAATGTCCTTTTTGTCGTTGCAGTGTTTCCCAACGTGCCGTCGCAGCCGGGAATGCCGTGCCAAGGAGAGGACCGTAAGTACACGCTCATTCATTTCCCAAGACCTAAGTCTAATCTAATCCGACGCTCGAGCGCCAAGAGACGCCGAGGAATCAAATAAAAGGAGCAATAAGCATTAACGGGCGGCCGGCGCCCCATTGAAATCGGACGCGAAGAAAAGCGGGCGCGCTTCGTGACGCAAATAAATCCACTTATGCTTTATTGTCGCCGCTTGGATGAGGATTCTGCGGCCGGGCGTTATGAAATTTTCCCCGCGCCGAGCGCCGCGAGAACTTTATTGTCTGCGCCGGCGCTGGATTTTAATTAAATTCGTTTGCGAAAAAAAACTAGCGACGCGACGGATTGATTAAACTGACCGCAGGGCGCGTCGCTAATTGCGCGAGCGGCATTAACCTTGCGCATTGCGCGCGCCGAAACGCGCGAAGTGGCGAACGCGTTTCGCGGAAAAACGCGCGCGACCAATCAATGCTGGTCTAGTGCGCGGCGGCCTCTGATTTCGTTTGGACTTTTTCGCCGCACGCGGAAAAACTTTGCGGACACTTTGCGCAACTTTCGTGCGGGACGTGAGCGGAATCGCTTATTCAAATCGACGGCGAAAAAGTCGGCCCTGCCGACGGCGAGGCGTCGATTCATTTATTAAATCGCGACGCTCTCGTAAATCGCCCGGAACCGCTGCGTTTTCGAGCACAAAAGCGCTCTAATTTCCGAACAAAACACGATGACTAACGTTACTTATATTTATTATGTACATGCTATATCGCAGTGCGTTACGAAAGTGCACCAATTTCAGATAAGTCCGTTTGTTTTCCGATCCGAAGCGGCGTGGGCGGCGCCGCCGCGCCACCACCTTTCGAAACCTACACGAATTATCTTGTTCGTAAAACAATATTTCGGCGATAAATGAACGACGCGTGCGTCGCGTCTGTTTGCTCACGGTCGAAATGATTAGCCACAATAGAGCGCCAATTAAATCGCCGAGAAGGATGGCGCGGGCTCTGCTATCAGATGATTTAGTTGTGTTCGGCGATGGAATCGCGTGCGCGATGTTCCTCCGGTCCAGCGCGATGTTGCGCGCCGCACCGCACGGAATGCGATGTCTTTGAGAAGGGTACATGCGCTTGATAACAATGGCACGCGCGCGATAACGC
>JARRAA010011988.1:0-11970 GCA_030557295.1 Ecitodaemon sp. MM-2014 | reverse complement strand
GTAAAGCAAAACGTAACAGCAAACAGAGTAGCGCCGCGACAAATAATTGTGTGGCAAAATAACAAATAACGCGATTCATTGACGCGTTCGGTTGCAATTACAGTGATTAACACACATTTCATTCATTCTTTCGCGTCGCGCGTACTCGATAAATAAATTAATATCGCGAGTCGTAAAATGTGGGGGAGTCACAGCAAAGTGTTCGTGGTGATTTTGGTTATGGTGGTAATGGTTTTACAGATTATTCAGGTGAGGTTCTTGGTTTTTTTAAATTTCTGTTCCGTTCAGACAATGAGTCACAGGATCTGCGTGGAGAAACAAAGTTATGTCATTGTTTAAATACAGATAATGTAGATAAATACCGAAACGTAAGTCGGATTTAGAATGATTTATCAATGAATCAGTTTTTAGAATTTGGGAAATTTTTGTTATTAATTATTTACCAGTATGTGGGGTATTTTAATGAGTTAACTTTAAATTGGCAATTAAAATGCTGAAGGAAGGGAATTTAAATTAACATTCGGATTAGGTAATTTTTATGTCTATTTTCGTTTAAAATATTCGACCAGATACAATTTCAAATACATTGTTTAGTTTAGAATTTAGTGACAAATGAATCAAGGGAGAAATATTTTATTCTCGATTTGCATTTCGCTTTTCAGAATGATTTGATTGAAATGTTGCACGTTGGCGGGAAGCGACTTAAATTGTGCTAATAAGTGACATTCAAAATTCCAAATAAATCAAAACCTGTCTAGTACTGAAGTATTGGGAAAATAACAAAATTTGCATTTTTTTAAGTCTATCAACGCCATAGATTTCCGTTTAGAGCCCTGGAGCAAATTTCATTTGAAAAATACTATTAAACGGAGAATTTTGTGACAAACTAACTAGGAAAAGAAAATTTAATTTTCGATTCGAAACGTGCTTTCCAAAGCGTTGTTATTGAACTGGTGCACGTTGAGGGAAAGCGACTTAAATTGTGTGCGGTCTTGCTCCGGCCCTGCTAGGTTACAATCACGTATAATTCTCACCCCCACCTCTGCTCCATATGGTCCTGGTATGTTTTAATATAGTAATGCCAAATTTGCAATCAAAAATGGTTCAGTAGTAGGAGTTTAAAAAATCACAAAATTCATATTTTTGTTAGGTCATTTATTATGTTGATTTCCACTTAAAGTGCTCGGCCAAATTTCATTTGAAAAATACCATCAAACGGAGAATTTAGTGACAAACGGACTAGAAAAAGAAAATTTTACTTCAAAACCGGAAAACGACTCAAATTGTGCGCGTCGTTGCTGCACTGCACAAAACCAACTAGTCTACGAAGTTTAAGACTGATTCCAGATCTAAAAAATCTACCTGAATCAGTCTAAATTTCGTAGACTAGTGGTTTTTTTTGCACCCCCTAAGGCGCCGCACAATACCGCATAATAATGAGGTTGAGAAATAGGCACGCATTATTATACCAAATATCTACCTGAATCAGTCTTAAACTTCGTAGACTAGTTGGCACAACCGCGCTTAATGCCTACCCCCACTTCTACTCACAATTAACCAAAATCTCTTACCAAAACCTGAATGTGGAACGCCACGTAGACAGGGTGGGAAAACAAATATAAATAATTGCATCACTTGCCCTTATCTTTCTTGGGATAAATGTTCCCTCGCGTTTAATACGTTTGGATTGAAACTCTTTATTGATTGATGCAAAATAACAATAACTATTTCACTCATTCTCAGCAAGATTTACAGAAACGATATTTATATTATAATTACCAAGACAAAAATGTAGAATATGAAACTATAAAAACCTTCACATTCATTGCTAGTTTCATAGACAATAAATTATAATGACAACCAGTTTTCGAGCGATCCGCCTCGCGAACAATGGTCGAACATCCGCCAGTCGCCAGGAAAAACAACAAAACCGTTTCGGACGTTTCCAGCCGGACGTAAACTAATGTCTCGTGACTAACGCGAAACAAGAACATCCGTGACGCGCAAGTCACCTGTACCACCTACTGGAACGCTCGAAAAAGCGTCCGAATGAATGAACGAATGAATCACATTCGTCCGAATCGACGGTTTTGATTCACCCAAAATCGATTTACGTTTACACACGCAGCCGACGCTTTTTACAAGGTTATTACGACATGTTTCGAGAGTGCGTAGAGAATAGACCTAGACGCGCGTTGCTAATCGACAAATCACGGCCGCCCAGGAGATAATAGAGTATTGACTGCGTTCGAGTCGTTTTACAAGATCGTGCCTTGTCTTGTCATGTCTCTCTCGCAAATATTGATTAATCGATTGGACGTTTCGCCACGCTGGGCCCACTCGCTTCGGGATTTCACAGTTTAGCACGTGCGCGCGAGCATAACAAGTCGTTACACGATGTTGCAACGAGGTAAAATACCTAAATGCCGACGCGACGTTCGCGGCGCGCTCCGGCCGGCATCGGCAGTCGAAATTCGTTTGCCTAATGAGACGCACGCACTCTTCGAAACCACCAGATCGACATGTTTCCTCCGCGACGAGTTTCCAATTGCGTTTGCGCGAATCGCGCGTCGTGCGCTGTCATTGGTTTAATCGAAAGTTGATTCGAAGTCGACTCTAAAGTGCGTTCCCTTCACCTCCGCAAAATGGCTGCGCGTCGCCTTATCGGCGTTGAACTGTTCAGGATAATCGTCATGTTAATTGTGGGACATTTTTGCGGCGCTACTGTAAGTTTAAATTGTTTTACCATCGGTTAATTATAGCGGCGTCGGTGTGCACCTGGATTATGCAATGTTTGCTCGCCGTTGCGCTTGCAATTTACGATTAGACACGAACGACGCGGATGTCCATTGTTGATGTGCCTGCGATAAGGTGCGCTCGAAGCGCGTGAAATCGTCACCAGATGAATTGTTTTACGCGGAACGTCGGGCGACAATGTGTTAATGCTTTTAAGTGTTCATTATTAAAGTAAACAAAGCGGCAACGTCAACGTTTTGCGCGGAATGGGTTTCGTTCGAGAAAATGACGGAATTGCTCGTAAAAATGCCTGAATTAGTAAATTTCGCGCGTGGCTTGTTCATCGGTTTCCGGAAAATGTAATATAATCTAAGTAAAAAATGTTAAACTTGCATAAAAATTGAAAGATTTGTTTAACTGGTTTAGCTTATCAGCAGTTTTTAATGTTCGCGTTGTAGGGAAGAGCAGCTAGCACACTCTAGGATATCGGAAAGATTGGGTTGAAATCATATGTGATAATTTTGTGCATTTCTGTTAAAATGTTGTGCCGAGAAACATCTTGATTCAACGTTTTCAAAACGCGCGCTTCGCAGGAGCGAGCCGAGCGCACCCTATGAGTCGAAAGGAATGCGCAGGCAGTAGTTTGCAATACGTCAAACATTGGCAACGCTTTCACTCATTCGTGTTTATTTTACGCTTAGTATTTCTACTAAAATGAGTCAAACATTTATTAGTGTTGTACCGAAAAACTTTCTAACTAGAAATTTCGGAAACGTTGACAACGTTGACGAAGCGATCCGAGCGCACTCTATGTTTGAGAAGACGCGAGCAGTCGTTTGAAATGTGCCAATCATTGACAGCACTTTCCATTCATTCCAGTTAATTTTATGCTGATCTTGATTAGTAAAACTGCGTTACATTTTTGTTTGTTGTAACGAAAACCTTCCTAACTAGAAATTGCGAAATCACGCGCGTAGACTGGGAGCGCTCGAGCGCCCTCTATGCAACTGTCGATTGCGAAGCGCGTAATTTAAAATGTTGCAATGTGTGGTTCCCATGATTCTCTCGCGTCATAAGGACCGTGCGTCATATGAACACTTTTACTGCACTCACAATGAGTCAATCTCTCTATTTTAGTTAGTTTTTTTTTCCCGTTTGCACCTTCTGGAACCGCTGGACGGTTGTCTAAATAAACATCTCTATATTTTCTCGGTGTTCCTCGGTTGCTCCCACATTATCCAGATTTTTCGGCTGTTTTTCCCACTAAATTATCTCCGAAAACGCTTAGATCGCCCGCAAGCCCGCGGCGATTTTATTAATTTACTGCATTCGGTAAATATTTACAATGCCGCGCCACAATTAAAGTCTTTAGGCAAACAAATCGGCATACTCGTCCAACTGCTTATTGCTTTTTGATGTACGCGCGGCGCGAAATCGGCGAAACTAATGGACTCACGAGATGCGCCGTTTAATTTTAGACGGACGCCGCCGCCGCCGCCGAGGAATACACACAGCTCAATGGCACGTTCCAGGCCAGGACAATCAAATCCGGCCCGGTGTTCCTCCTGGACAAGCGGACGATATTCATATCGATGTTCCGATATTCGCATCACGGCATCAACAACGTGCAGAAGAAGAGCAGATGGCTGAAAGCGCTCGCCGGCGACGGCACGTCCTCGACGCGTTTAGTCGACTTGCACTTCCTACCCGCCCACGGGAACGCCACGCGAACGCCGGCCGAATTGACGAAGGATTACGAAAGCGAAAACGTTTACCTACGCCTCGCGGATAATACCGACTTCGGTTTATTCGACGCCATCGTGATTGTGAACCACGAGGACCGCGTCGAGGCGCGCGTTGACATCGGATCGAGTGGAGAGATCAGACTTGACGACGGGAACGATCAAGGCAATCCGTGGATTGATGTAATTAAGCATTGCAACGAAAAGGAACGAAATTCTTAGCCGGTTTGTTGTTTCTTTCAGAACGGAACGTTCGTCTTTCGTTACCCGAAATGTTGCCCGAACGGGCAACATCCCGACGGCGAGTTTTGCACGCAGATTAATAAAGACATCTCTGCCTCGCCCCGAGTGCCAGTGCACGAAAACGATGAGGATAGATTCAATCCAGAAGCAGCGGACGATTTAATACGTAAACCATTCTTTTATCGACCGGAATGTGACGAAATGTGCGTGGTGGTTACTGAAATCCTCTCTCTCCGCATGAGATATTAACGATATTTACTTGTAGGTATATCCTGGACGAAAAGGAAGAGGTTTACATGTTAATGAACGCCCATTTGATCTCAGCACTTCCACAATTTGCCTGTCTCGACTTTATCGAAGACGAGAACGGCGAAATGAAAGAAGAAATCTTTATGTGCGCATATAACAACATCAACGCAGAGTTCTCGAATACGATCTACGTGGGAAGTAAGTTTTCCTAAAAACCTGCTCCAAACAAATCAAAAATTAAACCAAAAAACGTCATTCGTAGTGATGTACTTCTCCTCGGCGGTTCTGCTCCTCTGGGCGTTGGTGCTCTCGATAATGTTGTGGAAAAAGAAGCTGCAAGTGAAGACGATAGTCGTCCTATCGATAATTTACTCGGTGTTCTACTCCTTGCACTTCATAACTCTCGCAACCGCACGAGAAATCGGCGTAGTTTCAGGCCCTTGCAGAATCGCGGGATACGTCTATCAGTTTCTTCTACTCGCATCGTTCACGGCGCTCTTTGCTTTGATCTTCGAAGGATACTACCGTGTAAAGTAAGTTTCCAGGTGTCCTGACCCATTTTCCCCATCGGGAAGTGCGGGAACAATTAATCACCGACCCGTTCTCAGGCATTATAGAGAAGAACATTCGAGAAGGCGTCTCTTAATATACACCTGCTTCTGTGCGGTGCCAATCGTCACCACGCTGGTGTCCATCTTCACCAACGAATTAACACTATCGACGACCAGTCAGCAACAGCGCGACGTCGCCTGCTGGTTTAGATGTACGTTATAATCAGTGCAAAGCAGTGTGCGGAGCGATAATGAACGTTTCGTGATGTTTGCAGCCGAGAGAAAAGTCTACTCGTACTATGTTCCTATCATTATCATCATACTGTGCTGCCTGCTGATTCAAATCGAGACCTGGTTCAATATACGCAAGTATTCGAGGAGGGATCCCGCGATCTTCGGCATGGAAGTTAGCAAGTTCAAAAACATGTAAGCGATCATACGCTTGTGACGATTTGCGGTCTCTTAACGTGCGCGCTCGTTTCAGGTTCCGTTTGGGCGCGTACCTCAACGGCATCATGACCCTCTGCTGGACAATGGAGGTCCTCTCGTACTACTTCGAGGTGGAGAACAATTTCTGGTTCATCGTCGACGCGTTCAACGCGATGCAGGGCTTCATCATCTTCTGCGCGTTCTCCTATCACTATTTCCACGTGTGGCAGAAACTGCTGGCGTGCGCCCAGCGGAGTCACCTGCATCACTTGCGCTCCGCGGAGAACGTGCAGGAGATGATGCCCATCAAAGCGTAGCCGATCGACGCGTTCGCAGAGTATTGTAGTTTGTAGTAAATGTGATATTTTATTTATTTTTTCTAATTTTATATGTGAATGTCTGGCTATGTCGTATTTCTTAACTTCTGTAACAACAAACGTGTTAAATGTGTTAATTGTTGTGATTCGAACAGTATTTACTTGAATATATTAACTATGAACGTATACACAATGCGTTTCGATTTTATTCAATGGAAATGTTCAAAGTACGGAAAACATTTGAATTGGGATAACTGATTTGCGTCCCTGGTCGAGTAACGCTGTCCGAGGCGAGTTGACAAGCGACTTGGAGACATTTCCCCATGTTTTCCACACCCCAGTTTGAGAGTAAATAAGCCAAGGCACCAATGAACATGTCACCAGCGCCAGTGCTATCTATACATTGCACCTTCGGGCAGGGTTTGTGGATAATCTCATTGGGCGTTGTTGAAGTCCCATACAAAACTCCCTCTGCGCCTAAAGTCAGGAGAACTGAGTGACAACCAAGTTCAAGAAGCTTTTTCAATGCGATCCTTCCATCCCTATAAATATCTCAATCAATAATGATGCTTAAACATTAATTATTAACTTACTCAACGGTTTTAATACTTATCCCAGCAAAATCTTCGGCTTCACTCTCATTCACACAAAAAATCGTTGGTAAACTTAATAATTCCTTAGGATACTCTTTGAACGAAGGCGCCCCATTCAGAATGGATATCTATAACAATATTTACACAATTAAAACATGTGTTAATCACAAGTTTACCTTGTTAATCTCAATTACCCCTTTAGATAATTTCAGTGCACTGATTGCCACTTCCATTCGAGTTTCCAATTGGCACACCAAGATGCCAGCAGTTTCAATGGCTCCTCTACATTTGTCAACATCTTGTGAACATAAACTATTATTAGCTCCACTCACTATAACAATTTGATTCTCTCCAGTCTCAGAAACGTTAATTTGTGCAATTCCAGTGCTCTGTCCATCGGTTTGGAAGACGTTGCTGGCGTCCACGCCCAAGGACCTTAAATTTTCAAGGTAGTTGAGTCCGTGAGAGTCGGAACCTACTCTTGCAATGAGTTTTGTCTTGCCACCCAGCTTAGCAGCTGCTACACATTGGTTCGCACCTTTGCCACCAAAGTTTGTCACAAATGATGTGCCATGGATGGTTTCACCAGCTTTTGGCAGGCGCGGCGCGTAGCTACAAATATAAAATAATTAGTGGACTAATTATATATGGATTTTGTACATTGCTTTAGTGTATGATTATTAAAATACCTGACGAAATCAACCATACAACTTCCAACAACTACGATACTTTTGGGGTCCATTTCACAGAGCCAAATGATGTAATATTGCACCGATTTTAAGTGCATTAATATTTGAGGTTCATTGTGGAGTTTCTTGATAAGGTCAAACGTTATCACAGTTGTTGTAAAGTGTTATAAAGATATAATTTGTTAAAAATAGAAGGGATAAAGTACGTATGTAAATTCCAGTAAGTTTTGTGGGGTTATGTTGGAAAATAAAGCATTTTACAAAATTTAAGATAAAAACAAGTTAGAAATTATATATAGATGCTTATTTGGAGAGTTTATTACATTATAGAGTGTCTTCTTATCGTAAATTTATCAGTATTTTATAAGTTAATTCAAAAATTAAAAATGTTCATCGTGATAAGTTCACAATATTCCGCTAGATGGCGCTCTGAGTCGAATTTCTGCAAAACTTATTATAAAAACACTAAGAAATATAATTAAATAGCAATGAAAACAGTCTTATAATAATCATAAATGTTTACTTTTAATTATCTATACATTTTTAGGTATATTTTGGGCGTAAATTGGTAAAATTAAAATCTTTTGTTATTTTTGGAAGTTTAACAAACTAGCAACAGATGTCGCCGAGCGTCCGTGCGCAGCTGGTACGTTCGTCATCCAGTGAGCGGGGTGCGCGGAGCGCGCTCGCGTTGCCGGCGCGCCGCGAGTCACAGCGCGGCCAGTGCCGAGTGTCGAGCGAGCGCGGTTGATAGCGAGGCGTCTGAAAAAATTGACAGTTCTGCGCGTGCCGTCCGAGCGGCAGGTTCGAGTTCGAAACCCGAGTGTGCTTGTTTGTTACAAAATGGCGTTCAACGGCGATGGACCGCACAATAAAAGACAAAGGACCGAAGTGGACACAGTGAACAATCGGGTGAGTGCAGCGCGCCGACGGCACGATCCGCCGCCCGAACGACGCGGCGCCGCGCGCGCCCGCACGCCGAAAACCGCTCGATGCGGCGCGCATCGCCGGCCCAGCGTCGGTCGCGGCCGATCCGGGCGCATCCTCGCAGATGTTATTATCGCGATCGCCCCAGAAAGCGTCGCGCTCGCGCATACCCTCCGATAAGGCGCGAGCGCGCAAAAAAAACGCACGAATCGAATAGGCGGCGTCGAGCGACGGTGGCGAGCCGCGCGTACGTCGAGGCCGCGGGCAAAATCAAACAAGTGACCCTCCGCCAAGGGCGCTCGCTCGGCGCACTCTGACCGAAACGCCGCGCAAAACAGCAGGAACATTGCACGCGCCGGCATTATTGCGCTCGCATTACCGGCGGCGTGCGTCGCTCGCGCATCTCGCGCGCTCTTCCGCGAAACGCCGCTCCGGACAACCTTCTGCCGCGCGCGCCGAAGAGCTGCAAGTTCATGTCGCAAGGCAACTGTAAATAATTGCCGCGCCGGTCGGCGATTGCGCGCTTAGCGGAGGGAGCATTCCTCGGATGTCTCGTGCGCCTTCCGACTGCGAATATATAAACACGAGCACGCGCGCACAACAGGTAACGAGCGGCCGCGTAACGAGCAAGACGCGGCGCGATAGCCGTGATAACAAAGGACGATCGCGCCGCTTGTGGCTTCCCCAGTTTCGGAGTGTTTTTTGTTATTGTTTTTGGTGCGCGCGCCGGCCGATAGGTGGCGTCCGCGTAACTGGTCTGATCTGATTTCGATAAGTCGCCGAATTAGCTGTTCAGTATTATTATTTGATTTACACTTCGACCGCAAACCATGAACGTGCTGTTTACGATTGTTTATAACGACGTTGACCTACCCAAGGTCGCGCGAGCGAATGCGCGCATAAATTATGTCTCGACGCCGCGTCTCTTCACGTTTCGCGTGAAGCGCATATTTTGCTGTCGCTTTAAACATATTCGTCTTAAGACGGCGACGCCGAGCCGATCTCTGCATTTCGTGCGTCGCGCATGCAAAATGCATGATGTGGCGGCCGAGATTGCTGCGCGATGTAATCGCTCGAGAGTCTCGCTGTCTCGAAAGTTGCCCGGCTGCGTTCGGCGAGTTTCGTGAGCGGCTTGCCGCTGGCAACGGGCGGGCGGTTATCTCCGCCGAGACGCCGAGCCGCCGAGACGCCGAGCCGCCGCTCCGCAAGCTCCCAAAATATGTAGCGCACATGGTGGATCCTGTGGGGCCTGAAGTTTTTCGGACGTAAAATTTCCGATTTCTATTACGCGCCGTCGCACGAGAACGTTTTTATGTATCTATTTTTTGTATGCGCGTGCAAGCATTTCGTTAGATTGGTTTCCTTGCGTGCCGCGCGTAATTACTATCGAGCATTGCGTTTCGATTGTCCAGCGTGCGATGATGTTTCCTCGTCCAGCGGACGATCGCGACGGCCGAGGCCGCGTCGCTCGCGTTGCGATCGATAAATTCCGGTTTTAGTCAGCTGTTCGGAGACGCCGAACGCTCCGGCGGCTAAACTGGAGCAAAGCGCGCTCTCCGTTCGACGGCGACGTCTTCCTCTCGGCGGCTCATAATTCGAGCGCGCGCGCGTGAGCGCGAGTGTAAGTGACCCGCATGTCAATGGACCCAAGAGTCGCTCTTGACGAGCGACGGCGAAGAGGTTGATGGCGCGCGGACGGCGCGGCGATTTCGGTCCAGTTAAAACGATTCCGAGCGCGGCGACGGGAGAGGAGGCGAGATCGGCGCGCGGTGGCGGCACGGTTTTTTCTCTTCCTGCTCTTCGCGCCGGCCAGAAGTGTTGACGCAGGTTCTGCTGGCAGTGGCTGACCTCAGCCGACTGGGCCGAGCGGGCCCACACTCGATTTCGTCCGCGCGCGTGTTTTTTTCGGGTCGCCTGCGGTCTTCACAGTAGCCGGGCGCCCAGTCGAGTTGATTATATTTTAATCGATTTGCGCGCGTGCGTTTCTTCCCATTTCCCCCGTGCATTCATATCTTTGCATCTGGTCTTTGTGCCGTTGTCCTCGTCTTGTGTTTTTGTAGCGATTTCGGTTCCTGTGACACTGGGCAATGAGGTTTCATTGCCGGGAGATGAGACGCGTTCCCTCTCGGCGCGTCCTGCCGGCTAATGGCTAATGCGCGCCGCGCCGCCGGCTCGTCAGCGGAATTCTGTTAATGCCGGGCTCCCGCTCCCGCCGCCGGTTGACTGTTGTGTTATGCAACTAGCTCTGGCTTGGGTATCGCCCTCTTTCTCGTGTCGTCCGTTCGTTAGTCGTTGTTTTTTTCGTCGTTGTTCCGTCGTGTGTGCTTGCGTTCTTTCTCTAATTTCTAATTTCCGCATTCTATTAAATTGCGCTTTGTTCTATGACCGTCGAGCTCGTTTTCGTTTTTTGTGTGGAAGCACGAAAAATACAAAGATTTGAGTTTTGTGACGGTCTAAAGTGCCTCATACACGTTATAGGTAAATATTGCACAATATTTTTGGGATTGTCAATAGTAGTCACCTGTTCTTCTAACACCTGTGTCACTATGTTATGTTGCGATTTACCTGTTTACCACAAACCCATTAATTACCACTGTTTTCCTTCTGGGACGTGAAAGCTCATATTGCTTTTGCGAAAAAATGGACACCGTAACTGTTCTCTTCAAATTTGCATAAACATTTTTGAGTTACACGTAAGAATCGGCGAAAAAACATTAATTTTGTCACTTAGTACCCTCGACCGAAGTGGTTGCACAATACGAATATTTGCGCAACAAATTTTATCGTCTATGGACCCCTTAGATTCGAGAAAAAAAGATTTCGCACGATTTGACACAGTTTACAATCGAGTTTTGTTCTCTTCGATTCCATTCGGCGCGAATCAAGGTCGTTTCGCGCGCATTTTTTTTTTCATCGAATTATTTAGCACGCCGTTTTTATGGAGGTCCAGATTTATTTTCCGTGCGTACTTACGCTCGCACTTATTTGCCGGCGCTACCTTTTTTCGAGCAGCGACTCTGC
This sequence comes from Ecitodaemon sp. MM-2014, assembly GCA_030557295.1. Classification (NCBI taxonomy): domain Eukaryota; kingdom Metazoa; phylum Arthropoda; class Insecta; order Coleoptera; family Staphylinidae; genus Ecitodaemon; species Ecitodaemon sp. MM-2014. The sequence goes on along the minus strand of JARRAA010011988.1, from coordinate 473 downwards.
TACCTTTCCGCGACGGCGAGCGCGCGTCGTAATCTCATATTTGTGAAATTTGTTTGCGCACCTTTTGTGCGTCGTGTTTAAAGGCGCTGTTTGCGTTCCGAGTGTGTTCCGTCATGTTTGATTCGGTGCTTTTTTTCTCACTATTTGCTTTGCCACCGTGACACACTGTAACATTAGATTGCGCGCGCGACGGCGCACAGTGGGAACAAACGCAATAATTCTGCTCAAAACTTCTTACTCGAAAACTATTAGAGGTACAGATGAAAAATTTTAGCTACATATTCCTTAATAACTCCCTAATCGATTTCTATCAACGCTTAAATTTACAATTATTATTCTTGCCCTTAAAAAAATGACAAAAAACCCCTAATTTTTAAGAATGGTAGAATATCGCTTAAGACGTAGATTTATTTTAGAATTCTCTAACATATATTCGCAATTGATACAAATATTATGTAATATAACATAATCAT